>CAHIKZ030004476.1:17500-137500 GCA_903632075.3 Acanthosepion pharaonis | reverse complement strand
GCGTTCTCTCTCTCTCTCTCTCTCTCTGGCATTCTTTCTGTCTGTCTCTATTTATCCATCTCTCTCGTATATACATGCTTACCTGTATGGATTTTTCGGGGTGAGCAGAGTTTTGTCGACATCTAATAAAGGTTGCATTTCTTTTTAATGTAATACACACACACACACACACAAATGGGGGCACTTCGAAGTGGTATATTGGTATTTGCAACCTTGTCTCGCTAGATCAGTTACGATCGAAAAGTTAATTCGATCCTCATTGGGCACCCCATACTTTTGGCCTTGTGCCACAGCTTAGAGAACCACAGATAAAAACAGTGTTATTTTGAATTGGCATTAACGTGAAAAGTGTAAAGCAACATAGTGTTGGGAAGGATTAGCGCTCATGCGAGAAGTCTTGAACTAACAGAAAAGATTTCTGTGTATCACAGAACGAAGGAAGGTGGACTCTGTTGATGTTAATAGTAAAAAATTGACTTTTCAATCTAATACATCCAGACGATGAGATTTAAAAAGAAAAAAGAAGTCCCAAACGAAATACCGGTCAGCATGACACTGCGTGTAAGCAATTGTATTTGCCATCCGAAATCTGGTGCTTTTTTGCTTTCAATTCCTGAACGGAAGATTTACTAACATGGCGTCTGGAAAATCCTCCTAATTTTTTTTTCTTCTTCTGACACAAGAAAATGAAATTACAAACAACCTATCCGAAGCAACTTGTTGCCTATTCTCGCATAAAAGGCTTATAAATCTATCAGTGTCAAATTGAATCGAACAGGGAAAAGACAGTGGTAGTACCGGGGTTAGGATGTTGCGTGAAGTCAGAGTGAATGGTTCACAGGATAGCAGAGAATGGTTACGGGGCGGGGAGATGACGATGAAGAATGTTTGTCAGAGATAGAGGAGAGTCGATGCACTGTCGTGTTGGAGAAAATGACAAGTTTATCTCATGATGGACATCGATACAAACCTAAACGGGGAGAGGTTTTAGAATAGATCTACATTGCCGGACATAAATAAATATACACTAAGTGCGTATATTATCATGTAATCGTATATGCAAATATAACAACGTGATAAAACATAGAACATAACCAATAAAACGCGAGGAGCATCTTAAACGTCAGTTTTGCATTATTGTAAACATGGCGGAGAAAATCCGTAGAAGAGAAAATTACTGCTTCTAAAGAGATATTTTGTGGATAGTAACTGGACAACTCAATAATCCAGTATGTCTTTAACAAGATCTCCCTCTCTTTCTTCCTCCCCTCTCTTCCTCTCTCTCTCTCTCTCTTTTTCTCTTTCGTATTTTTTTTCGATCTCTTTCATTCTCTCTTCAAATTCTCCTTATTTCCTTATACCTCTCTGTGGCTATTTTGCTCTAAATTTTCTCCAACAGGCACACCCTGTTGTCTGCTGTAAAATCATAGAATTCCAGAATTGATGAAATCTACAAAAAATAGAACTTGCGTCATCTTTCTCGTCTTATGGATGTGTGAAAATAAATATGGAGAAAGGCGTAAGTCCGCCATTGCTCTTTGAAACTTCTCGAGACAAATATTTTTAGGTCGTCGTTCCTGGTGACGGGTAAAACACCAAGAATTGGAAAACGAAAAGGCAGATTTTATTTTATTTTTTTATTCATTAACTCAGGTTTTGATTTGGTTTGGTTTACGGCATATCAACCTCAATGGGTTATTTAATGCCGACAATTTTTATTGCTGGTAAATTTTTTTTTTCAAAAATGTATTGCTGGTAATAATATATTGCTGGTAATAATATATTGCTGGTAATAATTTTTTTCTTCAAAAATTTATGGCTGGTGATAATATTTTTACAAAGTATTTCTGGTATTAAAACCTATTTTTACACAAGTTTGGGTGTTAACTATTTTCCCATAGCTGGGACCCTAACAGATGCTACCACCACGGGTTAGGGTAGACTTGGGAACACCAGCAATTAAGAGGTGGTTCCATTCCTCAAAACCTCCTGATCAGAGGCCTTGTTGTTGGATGCAGTTTATCGTCTTATCCAGGACGCGGATGTAGTTTATCGTCATACCCTTACCTCAGGTAAAACGCACTTCTTTAGAAATTTACCTGAAGAACTATTTTAATAACATCAAAATACGATCTCAATAAACAGGCAGAGTTTGGGGATTTTTGGTCGGTTGATTTTGTTTGGCGTCATACCAACCGCTATGGGTTAAATAACATCATACCAAAATCTAAATATTTTGTACGCAATTTTATTTTTTCGGTGTGTAATAATAAGTTTTAGTGATGTCTTACTAATTAATCTATAGCTGGAGGAGACGAGGTGAATTTATATATTTCCCAAGTGTGGGGGGAATATAACGAACCCAATTGGAATTTGGAACATGGCTCTACGAGTAACGATTTTGAACCGTTATCCATTACACCACCCGCACATCCAAGCTTAGAGCACCTTGTATTATTCAAACAGTTAACCATCTCGGTAATGACCAGTTTAACTTCGCTGATCGTACTGGAACCTGTATTTCAACGTGATTCGGCCGGTGCTAGGGGTGGGGAGTAAACAAAAACAACTATAAACACTACCTTGGGATAGGATAATGGAAAGCAAGATACTCTAGTTGACCGTTACTCTTGGGTAGTAGGTTCGATCCTTACTAGGTAGCACATACATACTAAGCTACTGTTATAGACAGCAGAAATAGATTTACGTGATTTATTTCAACAGGAACGTGAGGGTTTGGGACAGCTACCTTGTGGCATAGTTCATAAGCCGGCTTCGGATCTAGGTCGATCTCTCATAGTAGTTCACACATGTTGACGCTGGCGCGCCCTTGCTGACAGCTGCTGACCGCTCTGCCTGACCGTGACAGTTCTCTTCCCTGACCAGCTGTTGACTGCCGTTGTACTTCCGTGTGACCCCTTTTATGGCGTTTTTTTTATAGCTTAACAGGTTCGAAAAACGAAGCGAGTATAATTAGGAGGGAAGCATTTTTATTGGACGAAAAATAGAACACTTTAAATATTAATTAATTTTTCGACCGGAACTCGTGCGTCGGGAACATTTATAAACGAAGATACTGGTCATTTTGTGACGGGGCTTTGTCCCGTTCACATCAACTCTCGCTCTTGAGTATGTTAGTTTATTTGCCTGTAAATCAGCCGAGATATGTCTTATTTTATTTTATAACACTACTCTTAACAAATAACTTGATCACTTCATTGTGTTGTAACAATCAGCATGCAGAGCGAAAAAAAGTTTAGTGATGAGTTCGATCCTTACACAGGGATCAATATTTGGGTTCTTTCGTCAAGACTAAGCTAATATTAGTACTTAAAAGTAACTCGAGACATTTTAGATTATCAATGCATAAACTAAATTCAATTCTAAATTGATTCGGGCCCATTTTCTAGCACAAAATCGGCGACCACGAGGGAAAGGCATGAACCTTCAAATAAAAACATACCAAAATATCCTCTTGACGACACTTCTCTTCTCGACCATTTTTGCTGGTTTGACAACAAAAGAGAAAGAAACTGTCGTGCTTCTCGGAGAATGTATGAGAAAATGTGCAGCGTATTTGTTTGTCGCCACTTGGCAAGGTAACGTCAGAAAACTCATGTCTGTAGGTGTGAAAGCAAGAACAGGAGTTTTCTAATCCGAAAGGACGCCACGTTTTGTCGATTCATTCAGATCAAAAAGACATTCGCCTTGAGTTTGCATCTATACCGGAAAATGTGTGCACAAGCGCAGTGTTACAAACACATTCATACAACAAGTGACTTTCACTAATTCCCTGTACCTAGTCTACACACACACACACACACATATATATATATATATATATATATATATATATATATATATATATATATATATATATATATATGCGTGATATGGATCGATAGATATGAATAGAACGAGACAGATATATATATACATATGGGTAGATAGATAGAGAGAGAAAAGAGGTAGATATGAATAGACTTAAATAGATACATACATAGATACATACATACATACATACATATGAATAGATAGATATGAATAGAATGAGATAGATATATACATACGTATGAATTGATAGATAGATAGATAGATAGATAGATAGATGAATAGATAGATACAGAGAGAGAGAGAGATGAATAGACTGAAATAGATACATACATACAGATGAATAGATGAATGATATGAATAGAATGAGATATATAGATACATACATATGAATAGATAGATAGATAAACACATACATACATACATACATATAGATAGATAGATAGATAGATGATATATGAATGGAATGAGATAGATAGATAGATACATACATACAAACATATGAATAGATAGATAAATACATACAACAGATAGATAGATAGATAGATAGATAGATAGATGGATGTGAATAGAATGGGATAGATACATACATACAAACATATGAATAGATAGATAGTTATGATATGCTATATTCTTATCGGAAATATCCAAATGTCACAAATTGTTTTTTTTTATTTCAGTAGGAAATCATATCCGAAAGACATGGATTGAATCTTCGTTCTGACTTTTTTCCTAATCCTTTTCCACTCATTTCCAATGGAATCTTCATATCAGTTCGTCAAAAAACACTAAATAAAATGTTTTGCAACCTCCTCACTCAAGAATTATTTTCCAACAAATAAATAAGCACCTGCTGCGTATAGAGATCCACCAGTGATTGATTGATAAAATTGACGAGAATTGATGATAAATACCAACCCCATCCACGCCCTACAAAATTGTGCCTGTCTTTTCTGCTAAGCTAACACATAAAATTCCGCATCTTTCTTGCCTGGCTGTAATATACAGTGACTTGTAATTTTTATAATGAATTCTATCGAGTTTTGTGTTTGTATTGAACCGACTCTCTGTTGGTTCACTCAGGATAATAAAAAAAATAAACTAATATTTATTTATGCTCTTAAAAAAAAAAAAGCAAGCCAGGGTCATTTATATTTTCGTCAATAACTTTCAAAATCCTTTCTTCCCCTTTTATTTTGACAGGTTAGAGGCGTGTTGCTCACCAGAGGAGACCTGGCGTCCCTGTTCTTTATCAAAATCCAGCAAGTGACCCAATTAACTAGTCATGTGGCATTCATTTCAAACCATGCTTCATCGTTGCAAAAAAAATATCTATTCTTTAAAACAAAACACAGCATCACACTACATGTATATCGGTCACGCAACCTGATCCCCCCTAATTATTGAGACATTCTTTTATTTTGATAACAAAACGCATTACAGCAACCGAGCATGTCCCTTGTTAACATAATTAACAAATTAGTTTGATTGGATCGTTTTTTACGGTTTATCAACCCAGTGCAGGTTATTTAAAGCTAGAAAATAGTTTTAGATTGTAAGAAGTTTTTTAGATGATAATAGTCTTAGTGATACTGTTCTTATTAATTAACCCATATTTGGGGGAGAATAATTGGATTCACACCTCTACCAAGGGCATTTGCACATAAGTGAATACAACGCACCCAACTGGGATTAGAACTCGGCTTTCCGATTAACAATCCCGAGTCATTATCCATTACACCACCCACACATCTAAGCTCACGGTTTCTGATATTCCCACGCTGTCACCCATCTACCTACTGAACAGGGTCGATTTTGCTTAACTTCTGTGATCATACGGTAAGCGTTTCAAAGTAGTAACTAATGAGATATAGTTGTCCGTTAAATAGTAGGAAAGACTGGGCTTTTCAGCCTTGGATGGAACCAGTCTAGGAGAACGAAAATTCTGAATTCAAAAGCGGTTGGGAGTAGAGTTAGGAATTCCGTCCGAGAAAAAACTTACTTAATACGGAAGGCGTATTAGGCCCCATATACCTCAAGTGGAATGTAAGAGATTTGAAAGAAAGGAAGAGAGAGAGAACTTTAGGAAGAAGCTGCTAATAGATTGCTTTTATTTTTGTTTCGTTTAATTACACACACACTCACAAACACACACACACACATATATATATATATATATATATATATATATATATATATATATATATATATGAAGAAATATAGTCTTAAGACGTGTTATATTTATGGGATAATGTGCTCACTATTAGAGATAGAGCGTTGAGGTAAATATAAAAAGTGTAAATTATAAAAAGACTTCTATATTCACTTTCATATATATATATATATATATATATATATATATATATATATATATATATATATATATATATATATATATATATATATATATATATATAAATGAATGTGTAGACAGGATAAAATTCCAATGACCAAAAACACTATATTTATATAGCAATTTTATTTTAACATTTAAGGCTATTTTTTAATGATGCTATAACATGTTTAAGTTATATGTTTTTTAATAAATTTATATATATATATATATATATATATATATATATATATATATATATATATATATATATATATATATATATATATATATATATATATATATATATATATATATATATATATATATATATATGTTTTTTGCTTATTCGTTTTTAATGGTTTAAAAGGTAAAATTGTCTTTTTTAACTGCAGGAGTCAAGAATAAAGAATATAGAATTTTATAAATCGACGTCAAAAATGGCTCTAGAGTATCGAGTTCAAATTTCAGCCGAGGTGGTTGACTTCACTTTCATACAAATGCTTTTGGGAAACGTATAGATTCATCACTTCTTCACCCACCTACACCCAGCTATGGCTTAATAATTGCCAACCAATTTAGGAAAAGAAAAAATCTGGTTTCAAAACGGGCTTCGGTTGAGGTTTGCAATCCACTTTATAAGATCCTACTTGTTACACAAATCACAGCAGCTACGTGGGAATATGCAAGAGGAGTCTACAGAATTCTCGTCCTGGGTATGACGATAAACTACATCCAACAGCAAGCCTCTGATCAGAAGGTTTTGAGCAGCTTGGATCCACCTCTTAATAGCTGGTGTCCAGGATGGTAGCAGTTGTTAGGCTTACAGGTACGGGCAAATAGTTAACCCCAGCAATAGATTTTTGAAGAAAATTATTACCAGCTATACATTTTGAAAAAAAATATTACCAGCAATACATTATTACCAGCAATACATTTTTTGAAAATAAATATTACCAACAATAAAAATCTTGTCTGCATTAAATAACCTATTGAGATTTACATACCATAAAACAAACCAAACGAAACCAAACAAATCTACAAATTAACACACAACAACAAATAGGTTAAATTCAAGATTATAACTGATGGAACATAAATATTAGGTTTTTACATATATTCGTTTGATTTTTATGGTGTTTTGCGAATGATCTCGAAGAATAACCTTTTGTAGAATTTTTTGCTTCTTAGTAACTCTGGCCATTCCATGAAACTGTTGTCTAACGTTATTGGAATCTTATTTCAGACTAGACACCCATTTGCGATAGAACGCCAAGTCGAGAAGAATGAGCATGCGCAAAATCATCTTCTCTTTGCTTTGGTCACAAAGGTGTCAAAACTGCTAGAACATGTCTGCTGGGTAACGTAGATGACTTCATTACCGACAGAAGGGCACAGAAATCGTTTTCCCGCGAAAGTTCGAACTCACGGAAACTCCGCCTTCTGACAGATCTATTCAGTTTTCTGAGAATCCTATGCGTGCTCATTAAAGAAGAACCTCGCCATTTATAAATAAGAAAACAGAAAAAGAGAATAGAATAACACAGTTTTTCATAAGAAAAATCTGATCAATAGGATAAGAAAGCTATAAACGAAGACGGAAGTGCAAGAAACATGACGGGGAAGAAGCCCTATAACATCAGGTTTTCTTTGTTGTTGTTGGTTTTTTTTTTGGGGGGTTAGAGCATATTAATCTCAATGGGTTATTTAATACCGACAAGATTTTTTGTTGCTGGTTATTTTTTTCCGAAAATGTACTACTGTTAATATTTTTTCTTCAAAAAATGGTTGCTGATAATAATTTTCACAAACCATTTCTGGTATTAAAACATATTTTTACACTTTCATAGTGTTTGACTCAAGTTTGGGGTTAATTATTTACCCACAGCTGGGACCCTGAAATGTGCTACTACCCCGGGTCAGGGGTAGACCTGGGAACTCTAGCAATTAAGAGGTGTTTCCACGCTCCTCAAAACCTCCTGATTAGAGGCCTTGCTGCCGGATGTAGTTTATCGTCATACCCAGGACGGATCCGTTTTGTCATATGCCAATGAAACATTTTCGCTATCTGATTCAAATCCAAATATCTTATCTTCTTCTTCTTCTTGTTTTTCTATGTACCGTGTCCCTTCAGGATATTGGCGACCATGGCTCTCCACAATTTCCGGTCCTTTGTATCTCTTAATGAATTTTGACTTTGTGTTATCACTCCTAAAATTTGTTCCGCCATTCATTTAGTTAAGCTCATTCTTATCCTATGTGCCGTGTACATCAGAATATTAGCGATCACGGCTCTCCACAACTTCAGTCCATTTGTATATCTTAATAAACTTTGACTTTTGTTAATATATATCTGTAATTATCAAAATGTGCGTGTGTATGTATCTATGTGTGTATGTTTGTATGTGTGTGTCTGTGTGTATGATCGTATGTTATGCTTTTCCCCAGTTTTCATCCGATTTTGATGAAATATTTTTTCTTTGATAGATAATTCTTCAATGCCGGTTTTGAGTCCAAATTGGCTGGAAAAAATGACAACCTTGAAGGTGAAAAATCGAAAAAATTGATTTTTTACACTTTGCGCAAAAATCAAAGGCA
The DNA here is from genome assembly GCA_903632075.3 of Acanthosepion pharaonis. NCBI lineage: Eukaryota > Metazoa > Mollusca > Cephalopoda > Sepiida > Sepiidae > Acanthosepion > Acanthosepion pharaonis. The sequence goes on along the minus strand of CAHIKZ030004476.1, from coordinate 128,739 downwards.
AAATTTAATGTCAGTAAAAAACAGCGTACAATCAATTTAGAGAGTTGGAATCTAACGCAAAAGATTATTAGAATTATAAAAAAGATATATAAATAAAAATTATTGTACATTATTATTATGACGGTCCATGGAAGAGGTTTCTTCCTTGCAAAATTGTGAATGCAAAAACGGCCCTTTTCAGCCCCCACCTTCAAATTGTTAAATAAATCATTTGGGGATGTGCCTCAGTTGCAGCCAGTTGTGGTCACTAATATTGATTTTCGTGTGGGCTGACTTTAAACTTAAACTGCTCCAATTGAGCGGCAAAAGTTTCTCGTAATGAAAGACCCGGTCGAAGACGGGTTATACTGCTAATCTCTCCTAAAACTTGTTCCGCCATCAATTTAGTCAAGACCATTCTTCTATGTGCCGAGTCCCTTCAGCACGTAGTCGATCATAGCTCTCCCACAATTTCCCCTGTCCTTTGTATCTCTTAATAAACTTTGTCTTTTGTTAGCTCTCCTAAAACTTCTTCCGTCATCCATTTTAGACAAGCACATTCTTTTTTTCTTCTGTATGCCGTCCTTCAAGATATAGGTGATCATGGCTCTCCCACAATTTCTAATCGTTTGTATCTCTGAATATAATCTGTCTTATTGTTATCTCTTCTAAAACTTGTTCCGCCATCCATTAAGTCAAGCTAATTCTTATTCTTCTTTTATGTGCTGTGTCCTTTCAGGCCGCAGACGATCGTGGCTCTCCACAATTTCCTGTCTTTTCTATTTCTTAATAAATTTTGTGTTTTTTGATATCTCTCCTAAAACTTGTTCCGCCATCCATTTGCTCAAACTCATGAGGTAAGTTATGCGATCTATTTATCTGTCCATCTTTCCTTCAATCTCTTCTGTGAATATCAAATTTTCCGAGCTCTCTTTCTTTCATTATTCTCTTGAAAATGCTGCCATATCTGTGATGGAGTCGGACGGTCCTCAACTTACTGCCTTGACAGAGTTTAAAAGCATTTACGTGGCCTTGTGGGTGATGAAATTATTTTTTCAACCCACAGCCCCATTCTCACAGACGAACTATCGCATGCCTCCGTTATTTTCATGGGAAATGTTTAAATGACCCCCATTCGTGAATTCCACCCGTTCAAACCTTTCCAGCTCAGACCCACCATACTTCATACTCACTGTCGTATCGTCTTTATTTCTTTCATATTCCATTTGTAAGGAGGAAGTTCCTCAGACTCCCAAGAAGATGCTTCCCGATCATACAAACTTAAAATCCAGTCTAGAATAACTTTTATTTAACCCACATATACGTAATCTGCCCTTGAACTCTTCAGTTTTTTTATTTAATCATGTTACCCCAAACAAGGCGATAAAGCCACTAAGACGCAAGGGGTTACTTAGGATAAAAGAAACAGAGAAACTTCGAGAGCGAAAGAGGATATTAAAAGACCAGGATTAGCAAAATAGATTATAACGACTGCCATTGTATTTGAATTTCAGAAAATCACATTTGAATTTGGAACGAAAAGAAAATTCTACAGGCGAGAAGTGTGAGAGAAGAAAACTTTTTAGTATAGAACGTCAATTTCAACTGTAAATGATGAGACCTAACTGCCAATCTAGTAATGTACTTAAATTCGTGAAGTGCGTAAAAAAGAGGAAACTCATTAGAACAATCACCATGAAATTAATTACAGAGAAGACAAACAGAAAGTATGTTACAGTAGCGGTGAACTGATTAAAGCCGAGATGCCAGGTTAGGACTGAATAAGATTGCAGGTTCATCTAGATACAGTGCAGAAGCACCGGACAAAATGTGGCAAAACTATTATAAGGATGAATGAACGGTGATTTATAAAGGTGTCAGATTCTGGCGAAAATTTGTCAAGCGACACGGGGAACCAACTTTCCTAGTAGCAAAACCAAGCAATTGATTCGATAATATCTTTCTACTTCATATACCAGCGTAAAAAAATGTCTTTAACTTAATTGTTCACGACCAATGAAAAAAGCTTTCTTCTGTGTTCAGTTGATCCACCTTTGTTCCAAACCCGCTGCTTTAAAAGTGTAAACGGCAATTTGAATAACAGACCCCACACTTTCGTGCCTGGAAATTTTCTCCGATTTGTTCTCTCTCTAACTCCCTCTCCTCTCTCTCTTCCCTAACTCTCTCTCTCTCTCTCTCTTTCTCTGTTTTTCTCTGTTTCTTTTCTTTGTCTCTATCTCTCTGTTTCTCCTTATCTATTCCACTGTATATCAGTCTCTCTCTCTCTCTCTCTCTCTCTCTCTCTCTCTCTCCAATCTATCTATCTGTGTCCTTGTCTCTCTGTATATATCTTTCTCTCTCTCCTCTGCATTTCTCTCTGTCTCTGTCTCTGTCTTTGTCTTCCTTTCTGTGTCTTTCTTTTGTCATCCTCACTTCATCTCTCTCTCTCTCTCTCTCTCTCTTTCCCTCTGCATTTCGATCTGTCCCCGTTTTTGCGTTCTCTCTCTCTCTCTCTCTCTCTCTCTTCCCTCTGCATTTCGATCTGTCCCTGTTTTTATTCTCTCTCTCTCTCTCTCTCTCTGGCATTCTTTCTGTCTGTCTCTATTTATCCATCTCTCGTATATACATGCTTACCTGTATGGATTTTTTTTCGGGGTGAGCAGAGTTTTTAATGACATCTAATAAAGGTTGCATTTCTTTTTTATAATACACACACACACACAAATGGGGGGCACTTCAGTGGTATATTGGTATTTACAACCTTGTCTCGCTAGATCAGTTACGATCGAAAAGTTAATTCGATCCTCATTGGGCACCCCATACTTTTGGCCTTTGTGCCACAGCTTAGAGAACCACAGATAAAAACAGTGTTATTTTTGAATTGGCATTAACGTGAAAAGTGTAAAGCAACATAGTGTTGGGAAGGATTAGCGCTCATGCGAGAAGTCTTGAACTAACAGAAAAGATTTCTGTGTATCACAGAACGAAGGAAGGTGGACTCTGTTGATGTTAATAGTAAAAATTGACTTTTCAATCTAATACATCCAGACGATGAGATTTAAAAAGAAAAAGAAGTCCCAAACGAAATACCGGTCAGCATGATACCTCGTGTAAGCAATTGTATTTGCCATCCGAAATCTGGTGCTTTTTGTTTTCAATTCCTGAACGGAAGATTTACTAACATGGCGTCTGGAAAATCCTCCTAATTTTTTTTCTTCTTCTGACACAAGAAAATGAAATTACAAACAACCTATCCGAAGCAACTTGTTGCCTATTCTCGCATAAAAGGCTTATAAATCTATCAGTGTCAAATTGAATCGAACAGGGAAAAGACAGTGGTAGTACCGGGAGTTAGGATGTTGCGTGAAGTCAAGTGAATGGTTCACAGGATAGCAGAGAATGGTTACGGGCAGGAGATGACGATGAAGAATGTTTGTCAGAGATAGAGAGGAGAGCTGATGCACTGTCGTGTTGGAGAAAATGACAAGTTTATCTCATGATGGACATCGATACAAACCTAAACGGGAGAGGTTTAGAATAGATCTACATTGCCGGACATAAAATAAATATACACTAAGTGCGTATATTATCATGTAATCGTATATGCAAATATAACAACGTGATAAAACATAGAACATAACCAATAAAACGCGAGGAGCATCTTAAACGTCAGTTTTGCATTATTGTAAACATGGCGGAGAAAATCCGTAGAAGAGAAAATTACTGCTTCTAAAGAGATATTTTTGGATAGTAACTGGACAACTCAATAATCCAGTATGTCTTTAACAAGATCTCCCTCTCTTTCTTCCTCCCCTCTCTTCCTCTCTCTCTCTCTCTTTTCTCTTTCGTTTTTTTTCGATCTCTTTCATTCTCTTTCAAATTCTCCTTATTTCCTATACCTCTCTGTGGCTATTTTGCTCTAAATTTTCTCCAACAGGCACACCCTGTTGTCTGCTGTAAAATCATAGAATTCCAGAATTGATGAAATCTACAAAAATAGAACTTGCGTCATCTTTCTCGTCTTATGGATGTGTGAAAATAAATATGGAGAAAGGCGTAAGTCCGCCATTGCTCTTTGAAACTTCTCGACAAATATTTTTAGGTCGTCGTTCCTGGTGACGGGTAAAACCAAGAATTGGAAAACGAAAGGCAGATTTTATTTTTTTTTTTATTCATTAACTCAGGTTTTGATTTGGTTTGGTTTACGGCATATCAACCTCAATGGGTTATTTAATGCCGACAATTTTTATTGCTGGTAAATTTTTTTTTTCAAAATGTATTGCTGGTAATAATATATTGCTGGTAATAATATATTGCTGGTAATAATTTTTTTCTTCAAAAATTTATGGCTGGTGATAATATTTTTACAAAGTATTTCTGGTATTAAAACCTATTTTTACACAAGTTTGGTGTTAACTATTTTCCCATAGCTGGGACCCTAACAGATGCTACCACCACGGGTTAGGGTAGACTTGGGAACACCAGCAATTAAGAGGTGGTTCCACGCTCCTCAAAACCTCCTGATCAGAGGCCTTGTTGTTGGATGCAGTTTATCGTCTTATCCAGGACGCGGATGTAGTTTATCGTCATACCCTTACCTCAGGTAAAACGCACTTCTTTAGAAATTTACCTGAAGAACTATTTTAATAACATCAAAATACGATCTCAATAAACAGGCAGAGTTTGGGGATTTTTGGTCGGTTGATTTTTGTTTGGCGTCATACCAACCGCTATGGGTTAAATAACATCATACCAAAATCTAAATATTTTGTACGCAATTTTATTTTTTTTCGGTGTGTAATAATAAGTTTTAGTGATGTCTTACTAATTAATCTATAGCTGGAGGAGACGGTTTATATATTTCCCAAGTGTGGGGGAATATAACGAACCCAATTGAATTTGGAACATGGCTCTACGAGTAACGATTTTGAACCGTTATCCATTACACACCCCGCACATCCAAGCTTAGAGCACCTTGTATTATTCAAACAGTTAACCATCTCGGTAATGACCAGTTTAACTTCGCTGATCGTACTGGAACCTGTATTTCAACGTGATTCGGCCGGTGCTAGGGGTGGGGTAAACAAAAACAACTATAAACACTACCTTGGGATAGGATAATGGAAAGCAAGATACTCTAGTTGACCGTTACTCTTGGGTAGTAGGTTCGATCCTTACTAGGTAGCACATACATTTGGCCTCGTGTCAGAACTAAGCTACTGTTATAGACAGCAGAAATAGATTTACGTGATTTATTTCAACAGGAACGTGAGGGTTTGGGACAGCTACCTTGTGGCATAGTTCATAAGCCGGCTTCGGATCTAGGTCGATCTCTCATAGTAGTTCACATGTTGACGCTGGCGCGCCTTGCTGACAGCTGCTGACCGCTCTGCCTGACCGTGACAGTTCTCTTCCCTGACCAGCTGTTGACTGCCGTTGTACTTCCGTGTGACCCCTTTTATGGCGTTTTTTTATAGCTTAACAGGTTCGAAAAACGAAGCAGGTATAATTAGGAGGAAGCATTTTTATTGGACGAAAAATAGAACACTTTAAATATTAATTAATTTTTCGACCGGAACTCGTGCGTCGGGAACATTTATAAACGAAGATACTGGTCATTTTGTGACGGGGCTTTGTCCCGTTCACATCCGGCTCTCGCTCTTGAGTATGTTAGTTTATTTGCCTGTAAATCAGCCGAGATATGTCTTATTTTATTTTATAACACTACTCTTAACAAATAACTTGATCACTTCATTGTGTTGTAACAATCAGCATGCAGAGCGAAAAAAAGTTTAGTGATGAGTTCGATCCTTACACAGGGATCAATATTTGGGTTCTTTCGTCAAGACTAAGCTAATATTAGTACTTAAAAGTAACTCGAGACATTTTTAGATTATCCAATGCATAAACTAAATTCAATTCTAAATTGATTCGGGCCCATTTTTCTAGCACAAAATCGGCGACCACGAGGGAAAGGCATGAACCTTCAAATAAAAACATACCAAAATATCCTCTTGACGACACTTCTCTTCTCGACCATTTTTGCTGGTTTGACAACAAAAGAGAAAGAAACTGTCGTGCTTCTCGGAGAATGTATGAGAAAATGTGCAGCGTATTTGTTTGTCGCCACTTGGCAAGGTAACGTCAGAAAACTCATGTCTGTAGAAAGATGGAGGTGTGAAAGCAAGAACAGGAGTTTTCTAATCCGAAAGGACGCCACGTTTTGTCGATTCATTCAGATCAAAAAGACATTCGCCTTGAGTTTGCATCTATACCGGAAAAATGTGTGCACAAGCGCAGTGTTACAAACACATTCATACAACAAGTGACTTTCACTAATTCCCTGTACCTAGTCTACACACACACACACACACATACATATATATATATATATATATATATATATATATATATATATATATATATATATATATATATGCGTGATATGGATCGATAGATATGAATAGAACGAGACAGATATATATATACATATGGGTAGATAGATAGAGAGAGAAAGAGGTAATATGAATAGACTTAAATAGATACATACATAGATACATACATACATACATACATATGAATAGATAGATATGAATAGAATGAGACAGATATATACATACGTATGAATTGATAGATAGATAGATAGATAGATAGATACAGAGAGAGAGAGAGATGAATAGACTGAAATAGATACATACATACAGATGAATAGATAGATAGATATGAATAGAATGAGATATATAGATACATACATATGAATAGATAGATAGATAAACACATACATACATACATACATATATAGATAGATAGATAGATAGATAGATATGAATGGAATGAGATAGATAGATAGATACATACATACAAACATATGAATAGATAGATAAATACATACAACAGATAGATAGATAGATAGATAGATAGATAGATATGAATAGAATGGGATAGATACATACATACAAACATATGAATAGATAGATAGTTATGATATGCTATATTCTTATCGGAAATATCCAAATGTCACAAATTGTTTTTTATTTCAGTAGGAAATCATATCCGAAAGACATGGATTGAATCTTCGTTCTGACTTTTTTTCCTAATCCTTTTCCACTCATTTCCAATGGAATCTTCATATCAGTTCGTCAAAAAACACTAAATAAAAATGTTTGCAACCTCCTCACTCAAGAATTATTTTCCAACAAATAAATAAGCACCTGCTGCGTATAGAGATCCACCGAGTGATTGATTGATAAGAATTGACGAGAATTGATGATAAATACCAACCCCCATCCACGCCCTACAAAATTGTGCCTGTCTTTTCTGCTAAGCTAACACATAAAATTCCGCATCTTTCTTGCCTGGCTGTAATATACAGTGACTTGTAATTTTTTATAATGAATTCTATCGAGTTTTGTGTTTGTATTGAACCGACTCTCTGTTGGTTCACTCAGGGATAATAAAAAAAATAAACTAATATTTATTTATGCTCTTAAAAAAAAAAAGCAAGCCAGGGTCATTTATATTTTCGTCAATAACTTTCAAAATCCTTTCTTCCCCTTTATTTTGACAGGTTAGAGGCGTGTTGCTCACCAGAGGAGACCTGGCCGCGTCCCTGTTCTTTATCAAAATCCAGCAAGTGACCCAATTAACTAGTCATGTGGCATTCATTTCAAACCATGCTTCATCGTTGCAAAAAAAATATCTATTCTTTAAAACAAAACACAGCATCACACTACATGTATATCGGTCACGCAACCTGATCCCCCCTAATTATTGAGACATTCTTTTATTTTGATAACAAAACGCATTACAGCAACCGAGCATGTCCCTTGTTAACATAATTAACAAATTAGTTTGATTGGATCGTTTTTTACGGTTTATCAACCCAGTGCAGGTTATTTAAAGCTAGAAAATAGTTTTAGATTGTAAGAAGTTTTTTAGATGATAATAGTCTTAGTGATACTGTTCTTATTAATTAACCCATATTTGGGGAGAATAATTGGATTCACCTCTACCAAGGGCATTTGCACATAAGTGAATACAACGCACCTAACTGGGATTAGAACTCGGCTTTCCGATTAACAATCCCGAGTCATTATCCATTACACCACCCACACATCTAAGCTCACGGTTTCTGATATTCCCACGCTGTCACCCATCTACCTACTGAACAGGGTCGATTTTGCTTAACTTCTGTGATCATACGGTAAGCGTTTCAAAGTAGTAACTAATGAGATATAGTTGTCCGTTAAATAGTAGGAAAGACTGGGCTTTTCAGCCTTGGATGGAACCAGTCTAGGAGAACGAAAATTCTGAATTCAAAAGCGGTTGGGGAGTAGAGTTAGGAATTCGTCCGAGAAAAACTTACTTAATACGGAAGGCGTATTAGGCCCCATATACCTCAAGTGGAATGTAAGAGATTTGAAAGAAAGGAAGAGAGAGAGAACTTTAGGAAGAAGCTGCTAATAGATTGCTTTTATTTTTGTTTCGTTTAATTACACACACACACTCACAAACACACACACACACACATATATATATATATATATATATATATATATATATATATATATATATGAAGAAATATAGTCTTAAGACGTGTTATATTTATGGGATAATGTGCTCACTATTAGAGATAGAGGCGTGGGTAAATATAAAAGTGTAAATTATAAAAGACTTCTATGTTCACTTTCATATATATATATATATATATATATATATATATATATATATATATATATATATATATATATATATATATATATATATATATATATACAAATATAGGAATGGTGTAGACGGGATAAAATTCCAATGACCAAAAAACACTATATTTATATAGCAATTTTATTTTAACATTTAAGGCTATTTTTTTAATGATGCTATAACATGTTTAAGTTATATGTTTTAATAAATTATATATATATATATATATATATATATATATATATATATATATATATATATATATATATATATATATATATATATATATATATATATATATATATATATATATATATATATATATATATATATATTTTTGCTTATTCGTTTTTAATGGTTTAAAAGGTAAAATTGTCTTTTTTAACTGCAGGAGTCAAGAATAAAGAATATAGAATTTTATAAATCGACGTCAAAAATGGCTCTAGAGTATCGAGTTCAAAATTTCAGCCGAGGTGGTTGACTTCACTTTCATACAAATGCTTTTGGGAAACGTATAGATTCATCACTTCTTCACCCACCTACACCCAGCTATGGCTTAATAATTGCCAACCAATTTAGGAAAAGAAAAAAATCTGGTTTCAAAACGGGCTTCGGTTGAGGTTTGCAATCCACTTTATAAGATCCTACTTGTTACACAAATCACAGCAGCTACGTGGGAATATACAAGAGGAGTCTACAGAATTCTCGTCCTGGGTATGACGATAAACTACATCCAACAGCAAGCCTCTGATCAGAAGGTTTTGAGCAGCTTGGATCCACCTCTTAATAGCTGGTGTCCAGGATGGTAGCAGTTGTTAGGCTTCCAGGTACGGGCAAATAGTTAACCCCAGCAATAGATTTTTGAAGAAAAATTATTACCAGCTATACATTTTTGAAAAAAATATTACCAGCAATACATTATTACCAGCAATACATTTTTGAAAAATAAATATTACCAGCAATAAAAATCTTGTCTGCATTAAATAACCTATTGAGATTTACATACCATAAAACAAACCAAACGAAACCAAACAAATCTACAGAATTAACACACAACAACAAATAGGTTAAATTCAAGATTATAACTGATGGAACATAAATATTAGGTTTTTACATATATTCGTTTGATTTTTATGGTGTTTTGCGAATGATCTCGAAGAATAACCTTTTGTAGAATTTTTTGCTTCTTAGTAACTCTGGCCATTCCATGAAACTGTTGTCTAACGTTATTGGAATCTTATTTCAGACTAGACACCCATTTGCGATAGAACGCCAAGTCGAGAAGAATGAGCATGCGCAAAATCATCTTCTCTTTGCTTTGGTCACAAAGGTGTCAAAACTGCTAGAGACATGTCTGCTGGGTAACGTAGATGACTTCATTACCGACAGAAGGGCACAGAAATCGTTTTCCCGCGAAAGTTCGAACTCACGGAAACTCCGCCTTCTGACAGATCTATTCAGTTTTCTGAGAATCCTATGCACGTGCTCATTAAAGAAGAACCTCGCCATTTATAAATAAGAAAACAGAAAAAGAGAATAGAATAACACAGTTTTTCATAAGAAAAAATCTGATCAATAGGATAAGAAAGCTATAAACGAAGACGGAAGTGCAAGAAACATGACGTGGGAAGAAGCCCTATAACATCAGGTTTCTTTGTTGTTGTTGGTTTTTTTTGGGGGGGGGGTTAGAGCATATTAATCTCAATGGGTTATTTAATACCGACAAGATTTTTGTTGCTGGTTATTTTTTTTCCCGAAAATGTACTACTGTTAATATTTTTTCTTCAAAAATTGGTTGCTGATAATAATTTTTCACAAACCATTTCTGGTATTAAAACATATTTTTACACTTTCATAGTGTTTTGACTCAAGTTTGGGGGTTAATTATTTAGCCACAGCTGGGACCCTGAAATGTGCTACTACCCCGGGTCAGGGTAGACCTGGGAACTCTAGCAATTAAGAGGTGTTTCCACGCTCCTCAAAACCTCCTGATTAGAGGCCTTGCTGCCGGATGTAGTTTATCGTCATACCCAGGACGGATCCGTTTTGTCATATGCCAATGAAAACATTTTTCGCTATCTGATTCAAATCCAAATATCTTATCTTCTTCTTCTTCTTGTTTTTCTATGTACCGTGTCCCTTCAGGATATTGGCGACCATGGCTCTCCACAATTTCCGGTCCTTTGTATCTCTTAATGAATTTTGACTTTGTGTTATCACTCCTAAAATTTGTTCCGCCATTCATTTAGTTAAGCTCATTCTTATCCTATGTGCCGTGTACATCCAGAATATTGGCGATCACGGCTCTCCACAACTTCCGTCCATTTGTATATCTTAATAAACTTTGACTTTTTGTTAATATATATCTGTAATTATCAAAATGTGCGTGTGTATGTATCTATGTGTGTATGTTTGTATGTGTGTGTCTGTGTGTATGATCGTATGTTATGCTTTTCCCCAGTTTTCATCCGATTTTGATGAAATATTTTTTCTTTGATAGATAATTCTTCAATGCCGGTTTTGAGTCCAAATTGGCTGGAAAAATGACAACCTTGAAGGTGAAAATCGAAAAAATTGATTTTTTTACACTTTGCGCAAAATCAAAGGCAAAATTTAATGTCAGTAAAAAACAGCGTACAATCAATTTAGAGTTGGAATCTAACGCAAAAGATTATTAGAATTATAAAAAAAGATATATAAATAAAATTATTGTACATTATTATTATGACGGTCCATGGAAGAGGTTTCTTCCTTGCAAAATTAGAATGCAAAACGGCCTTTTCAGCCCCCCCCCCTTTCAAATTGTTAAATAAATCATTTGGGATGTGCCTCAGTTGCAGCCAGTTGTGGTCACTAATATTGATTTTCGTGTGGGCTGACTTTAAACTTAAACTGCTCCAATTGAGCGGCAAAAGTTTCTCGTAATGAAAGACCCGGTCGAAGCCGGGTTATACTGCTAATCTCTCCTAAAACTTGTTCCGCCATCAATTTAGTCAAGACCATTCTTCTATGTGCCGAGTCCCTTCAGCACGTAGTCGATCATGGCTCTCCACAATTTCCTGTCCTTTGTATCTCTTAATAAACTTTGTCTTTTTGTTAGCTCTCCTAAAACTTCTTCCGTCATCCATTTAGACAAGCACATTCTTTTTCTTCTGTATGCCGTCCCTTCAAGATATAGGTGATCATGGCTCTCCACAATTTCTAATCGTTTGTATCTCTGAATATAATCTGTCTTATTGTTATCTCTTCTAAAACTTGTTCCGCCATCCATTAAGTCAAGCTAATTCTTATTCTTCTTTTATGTGCTGTGTCCTTTCAGGCCGCAGACGATCGTGGCTCTCCACAATTTCCTGTCTTTTCTATTTCTTAATAAATTTTGTGTTTTTGATATCTCTCCTAAAACTTGTTCCGCCATCCATTTGCTCAAACTCGCGAGGTAAGTTATGCGATCTATTTATCTGTCCATCTTTCCTTCAATCTCTTCTGTGAATATCAAATTTTCCGAGCTCTCTTCATTATTCTCTTGAAAATGCTGCCATATCTGTGATGGAGTCGGACGGTCCTCAACTTACTGCCTTGACAGAGTTTAAAAGCATTTACGTGGCCTTGTGGGTGATGAATTATTTTCAACCCTACAGCCCCATTCTCACAGACGAACTATCGCATGCCTCCCGTTATTTTCATGGGAAATGTTTAAATGACCCCAATTCGTGAATTCCACCCGTTCAAACCTTTCCAGCTCAGACCCACCATACTTCATACTCACTGTCGTATCGTCTTTATTTCTTTCATATTCCATTTGTAAGGAGGAAGTTCCACTCAGACTCCCAAGAAGATGCTTCCCCGATCGCTACAAACTTAACCAATCCAGTCTAGAATAACTTTTATTTAACCCACATATACACGTAATCTGCCCTTGAACTCTTCAGTTTTTTTATTTAATCATGTTACCCCAAACAAGGCGATAAAGCCACTAAGACGCAAGGGGTTACTTAGGATAAAAGAAACAGAGAAAACTTCGAGAGTGAAAGAGGATATTAAAAGACCAGGATTAGCAAATAGATTATAACGACTGCCATTGTATTTGAATTTCAGAAAATCACATTTGAATTTGGAACGAAAAGAAAATTCTACAGGCGAGAAGTGTGAGAGAAGAAACTTTTAGTATAGAACGTCAATTTCAACTGTAAAATGATGAGACCTAACTGCCAATCTAGTAATGTACTTAAATTCGTGAAGTGCGTGTAAAAAAGAGGAAACTCATTAGAACAATCACCATGAAATTAATTACAGAGAAGACAAACAGAAAGTATGTTACAGTAGCGGTGAACTGATTAAAGCCGAGATGCCAGGTTAGGACTGAATAAGATTGCAGGTTCATCTAGATACACAGCAGAAGCACCGGACAAAATGTGGCAAAACTATTATAAGGATGAATGAACGGTAGATTTATAAAGGTGTCAGATTCTGGCGCGAAAATTTGTCAAGCACGACACGGGGAACCAACTTTCCTAGTAGCAAACCAAGCAATTGATTCGATAATATCTTTCTACTTCATATACCAGCGTAAAAAAATGTCTTTAACTTAATTGTTCACGACCAATGAAAAAGCTTTCTTCTGTGTTCAGTTGATCCACCTTTATTTCCAAACCCGCTGCTTTAAAGTGTAAACGGCAATTTGAATAACAGACCCCACACTTTCGTGCCTGGAAATTTTCTCCGATTCGTGTTAGGATTCTGAAGCGTGAACTTGTTCACTTATGCGGAGGCAGGTGATAAAAAAGCCAAGCAAAAAAAAAAAACATCTTTAGAAATATGACTCCAAGCAAATGAAATCATTGGGATTGCGTTAGTGAACCTTCGGCTGGAGTTCAATAAAACTAACTGAAAGCAAGTTAAAATCGCTCGTATTATGCAAATCCGACTGATGAATGTAAATATGTCAAATTTTCAATGCGAGGTTTATTAGCAGGTGAGAAATATATTTAAGATTCTGTTCCGCTTTGTTGTTGTCAGTGAAGTGTACGCAGATAATCTGATTAAATTCGAACGGATATCTCGATATTCGCTCCTGCTCACATGAATAGCAATGCGCTGTATTTGGGTGAGTGTGTGTGACGTTATCCCTTGCCCGGAAAAAGAAAGCTAATAGTCGCATAAGATGGGGACAGATTTTGCGGGTAGATGACGGAAGGCAAAGATGATGAGAAGGCTGTTAATAACAAATTTTAATCAGTACAAAGACACGTCAATAAATGAGTTGCCAAATTATAAAGAAAAAGCTTATTTTTACACAACAACAACAACAATTAACTTGTTCCTTGCCAATCCACTTGATTCACTTTGATTGATCGGTATTTTACGGTTTATCAACCCTTTGCAGGTTATTTCAAGCCAGAAAATACTTTGAAATCCCAAGAAGTTTTTTGGAGATAATAATGATTTAGTAATACAAATCTTACTAATTAACCCATAGAAGATGTGAATCCATGCTTAATCAGAATTTGATAAACAAACAAGAAATTATAATGTGAATAGGAAAGTGTGTAATCAATTCCATATTACAAGAGATATGTAAACTGATCCCTCACTTTGTGGTCACAGTGATACAAGTCTTACTAATTACCCCATAGTTGGGGGGGGAAGAGGTGAATCCATGCTTAATCAGAATTTGATAAACAAACAAGAAATTATAATGTAAATAGAAAGTGCGTGTGACCCATTTCATCTTAAAATAAATAAATTGATCCCTCACTTTGTGGCCACAGTAATACAAGTCTTACTGTTTAACCCATAGTTGAGGGAAGAAGAGGTGTATTAATGCTTAATCTGATTTTGATAAACTAACAAGAAATTATAATGTGGATAGAAAGTGTGTGATCAATTTCATCTTGCAATAAATGTATAAACTGATTCCCCACTTTGTGGCCACTGTAGTTTCTATATATTTATATCCCAGAGAATGTAAATAAATCTAAAAAAACATGCCTGTGAAGCTAATCACTGTTTCATTGACTGATTGATTTCTTTTCTACGGTTTATCAACCCTTTGAAGGTTATTTAAAGCCAGAAATATTTTTAGATTGTCAGACACTTTTTTTAGCTAATAATGATTTAGTGATACAAGTCTTACTATTTAACCCATAGTTGAGGGGGAAGATGTGGATTCCTACTTAATCAGAATTTGATAAACAAACAAAAAATTATAATGTGGATATAAAATGGGTGATCAATTCCATATTACAATAATATATAAACTAGTCCCTCACTTTATGGTCGCTCTAGTTTCTATATATTTATATCACAGAGAATGTAAATAAATCTAAAAGGCATGCCTTTGTCACTAATCAATATTTCATCGAGTGATTGATTTCTTTTCTACGGCCTATCAACCCTTTTGCAGGTTATTTAAAGCCACTAATTTTTTTTCAGAGTCTTAGAAAAAGAAATTTTGACATAACAATGATTTAGTGATACAAGTCCTACTAATTAACCCATAGCTGGTGGGGGAAATGTGGATTCATGCCTTTCCCACTGGTATATGCGTGAATATATCGACCCCAACGGAAAGTAGAATTCGGTTCTCCGATAATCAATTCTGAGCCATTATCCATTACACCACCTGCACATCCAAGTTTTCTGGTATTCCCAAGCGGTCACCCATCTATGTACTGACATGCATTGATGTTGCTTAACCGGTGATCATACGGAAACAGGTGTTTCAATGTGACGTGATTCAGCGGTGAATATTAAATCAGGATGTCTGTTTTGGAAATGAACACACCTCTCCAGAAGAGGATATGGACTCGTCCAAATAGATATAGACTAACGTCGAGAATCGTCAACAGAAGGATATAAAAAGAAGAGGGCGGGGCGATAGAGGAGGAGTAACTTCCCGTAGGAGTAGATGCTGCGGTTGTAGTATCTGTTTCGTACCAGACGACTTCTCTTCCACCTCCATCTCCCCCGTTGCATGGACAAAATCTTCGGTTTTGTTACGTAACATCTCTTCCGTAGCGATGGCATGACCCGCTATGACTAGCTTATACAAGTTCTGACCAGATTAGACAATCTCTGACCAGCTTAGTCAATCTTTGACCAGCTTAGACAATCTTTGACCAGCTTAGACAATCTCTGACCAGCTTAGACAAGCTCTGGCCAGCTTAGACAATCTTTGACCAGCTTAGACAAGCTCTGGCCAGCTTAGACAATCTTTGACCAGCTTAAACAATCTTTGACCAGCTTAGACAAGCTCTGGCCAGCTTAGACAATCTTTGACCAGCTTAGACAATCTTTGACCAGCTTAGACAAGCTCTGGCCAGCTTAGACAATCTTTGACCAGCTTAGACAATCTTTGACTAGCTTAGACAAGCTCTGGCCAGCTTAGACAGTCTTTGACCAGATTAGACAATCTCTGACCAGCTTAGACAATCTTTGACCAGCTTAGACAATCTTTGACCAGCTTAAACAAGCTCTGACCAGCTTAGACAATCTTTGACCAGCTTAGACAAGTTCTGACCAACTTAGACAATCTTTGACCAGCTTAGACAATCTTTGACCAGCTTAGACAAACTCTGACCAGCTTAAACAATCTTTGGCCAGCTTAGACAAGCTCTGACCAGCTTAGACAAGCTCTGACCAGCTAAGTCCATCTTATACCACCGGCTTGAGTGGAAACACGTTAAAAACCTTGCTCAGTGGGAGGGGGGATCAAGTTAAATCCCAGGACAGAAAAAGTAGTGAATTAGATATCTAGCTTATCTGCTGACTACCGATTTCAGCAAGACTAACGTCGACTTCAAATGACATTCTATTTCTTCATTGTGTTATCTTCATTCAATGCAATAAAGATATAACAGACCGAATGCTAACCAAAACTACACAAGACAAGTAGTCAAGTATTATTCTGGTCTTTCCATTCTTCCACAGAAACGACGTAACGACAAAACACGCCCTACGATATCACGGAGATCAAGTCAGGCAGGCACAGATGTTTATTTTGTGTTTCTGGGAACATTAAAATGTTTTTCTAATTAAAAAAGAATGAACTAAAAGTACACTTTTGATAGAATTTAAGTGATACACATCTAGGCTCGTTCTATTAACACGTTGCACAGTTTAACTTTATTTGTTGGCTGCCAAGAAATCATGGAGAACTTTTAAGGCTCATGTGAATAGAAAAAATTAGAGAGTTAGAGATCGAGCTTATGACCGATTTCCGCAAGACTAACGTCGACTTCAAGCGACATTCTCTTTTTCGATTGCGTTATCTTCATTCAATGCAATGAAGACATAACAGACCGAATGCAAATCAAAAATACACGAGACACGCAGTCAAGTATTACACTAACTTTACTTACTTTCACATGAACTGCAGCAGGTTAGTTGGATCTCTTGGTGGTCTATAAAGACAGTGTTGGGGAGATGAACAGAAGAGGACTTGGACTCGTCCAAATACATAGAGACTGCCGAGAATCGTCAGCAGAAGATGGAGAAAAAAGTAAAGAATTAGAGATTTAGCTTATCTGCTTACTACTGATTTCAGCAAGACTACGTCAACTTCAAGTGACATTCTGTTTCTTGATTGTGTTTATCTTCATTCAATGCACTGAGGACATAAGAGTTTTCCCTAAAGTCTGGACACACACATCGCATTTTTTTACCAACACAGATTAAACATGGTTTTGTCGAAAGAAGAACGAATTAAATTCTTTTGGGTTGGATATGCTAAAGAAGGTGTACTCAATGAAAATCACAGATGCAACACATTTGATTGAATGCATAAAGAGTGAATGTGCTAAAATTGACAGCAATGTAAAGTTATTGCATCGAATAAAAGTGAATCTTGCAAAGTGTATCAACTTTTGCATCACAAATGATGGAAATCATTTTGAAGATTTTATTTGTTAATATTCCAATTCAATAAAACGCTGTTGAAAATTTCATTTCTTGCCTATATGTCTAGACTTGGGGTGACGCTGTATATACGCAAACTTTATATGTCCGTCACAAATTCAGCGCTCTTTTCATTTTCAAAACAATTTACGAATCCTGATCAACTTCCACACATCAATCTCTTTAATCTCGTAAGTGGTTTCTCAATTGTTATTACAATTTAAAAGAAATGTCTCTTCAAAATCTATGAATAGATTGCCAAGCATTCATAGCTCTATAAGAAGACTGATATTACATAACAGTCCAATACTCTTTTTTTTGTTGTTTCTAACGAAATTTTCTTGTTACTTAATACTTTGCTTAGGTTTTTGGAAAGCATCCCAACGCGCCTTCGGATTTCGGTGTCGCAGTTATTGTTCCCAGTTAAAAGAAAACTTCTTACATATTCAAATTTTTGTACTTGATTTTGGCATTTGTAATTCGAATGTTGGACTGTCCATTTTGCTGTCAACCATACATTATCTTCTTTCAAATAATGATCCTTTTCTTTTGGCTTTCTTTTACTATCCTCTGTAGAAGCTCCTGTAGTTTCCCTTATGTATCTGCTATCAATGGTGTCTTCTGCATATCCAATATTGTTCATGCAATAATGATATTTTCTTCACGAGACGAAAAAAAAATCCAGCTACACCTTCTTGGGACACCACACACTTATTTCAGCGCCACTTTCATTTTCAAAACAATTTACGAATCCCTATCAACTTCCACACATCAAACTCTTTAATCCCGTCAGTGGTGTCGCAACTGTTATTACAATTTAAAAGAAATGTCTCTTCAAAATCTATGAATAGATTGCCAAGCATTCATTGCCATATAAGAAGACCGATATTACATAACAGTCTAATACTCTTTTTTTTGTTGTTTCTAACGAAATTTTCTTGTTTCTTAATAGTTTCCTTAGTTTTAGTCGATCGAATCCAATTGATTTTCAAACCCATTTCTTACAACAATCATCTTCAAAAATCAATTTGATCTCATTTCGAACGTTGTACCCTCCGGGCTTCTTCAGGTGTTCAACTTTCTGGGTAATCTTCAGCGAATTTAGAGCGGAATCCTTTAATCGGCCTACTCGGGTAGATTGTCCTCGTTCGGCTGAACATGTTAATCCATGCCTTGTTCTTATGAAGTGCTACTCAGTTATTGCTCACCCTATTTCCACTGCGTGTAAAGAGAATTTGAAAGCATTTCACTAGCCGAATTTTTTCTGATGTTTTACTCTTTTCTCTTTCAGACATTCTGGCAGATAAATTATAAAAGAAGATACCAATAAGGTATCGGAAGAACTCTCCCAAAAGAAAAAATGGTCCTCGTATCACGGATTAGGATTGACTTTCTCCCTCTGGACAAAACGAAATTCTCGAATCTCAGAATCGAACGTGATTTGACGCCCACAGCGTCGCATTGAAACACAAAGGCGCACCTTTTTTTTTCTTTTTTTTTCTTTTTCCAACGTTTTCCAACGTTGATCTGTCATCATCGGTGACACTAAAAGATTGTTTTCGCGTTTGGAAATCAGCCAAAAACAAACGGAAAAATTGAATGTAAACACTCAGAAAACGATGAAAATAAAAAGAGTTGTATATTTTTATATAATTGCATGTCCTCAAGTCGTTTATCCAATCTGCACACCCCTTAACCGTGTGGAAATGACGGATTAAATGAAAGAGACATTCAAAGACAAATTTCCCAACTAAAACGAAAACAATACTAGGATACATCAATAATTCCGTAGCCTAATGAAGAAAAATATATGAATGACTGCTAAAAATGCTATATTATATATGTTTGGTGGGTCAGTCCTCGTGTATGTATATATATATATATATATATATATATATATATATATATATAACACTAATAAACGTAAGCAGCTATACTCGACGGCAAAACCTTCGGTAATTTAGCTTGTGAATGATAGGGTCGGCTGATGAAACTTAATATAAACAGCCTCAAGAACTCGAAAATAGTGAGCCGAACGAGCACTAAGTAAAAATAATGACGTCCATTCTATTTAAGTCTATTTTCCTCTTCTGTGGGTACACGCCTTTGTTTATATATATATATATATATATATATATATATATATATATATATATGTGTGTGTGTGTGTGTGTGTGTGTGTGTGTGTGTGTGTGTGTGTATTGTTCTCATTGGTCAGACACTGACCAATGAGAACTGACCTAAAAAATAATTGAAAATACTAATGTTTTCTGTCTTTTTCGTCTGGTTTCTCTCAATTTCTGAAAAAAAGCTTTAAAAAATGTAACATATTAGATTAACATACGTTTCCTATTCGTTCTTTATTTTATCAACCAGTCAGATTCCGATACACATTTGATCAGCATTTTGATTTTAACTATATATATATATATATATATATATATATATATATATATATATATATATATATATATATATATATAAGTGAACATTGAAATGACACCCAGACGCAGCAGGCTGTTTCATGCTAGACACAATTATCAGGGCGGCCTGTAAGTTCTAGGCTAAAAATTTCTTCAATTGCACTTCTCACTTATAGGACTCTCTCTTCTTGTCAACTTTGATCTTGCTTTGAATACCTTGGTCACATCTGGTCTACTGTTTCTGCTATGCGATTCAGCGATAAAATACAAAAAGAATCTGGAATGTTATCGGTCCTGACCTGGCATCTCGTATTGTGAATTTGTGGCTAGGTCTCATCACTTTGCAGTTGAAATGGCTAGGTGTAAGCATAAGTTTTATGCTAATACATTCTTCTCTCATACATTTATAAGTCTACCATTCGTCCGCGCATCGAATCTTACTACCAAATCTGGTATGGTGTTTCTACTCTCTATCTAGGGATTCCTGAGAAAATGACCCCCCAAAATAAAAGAATCTGCAATTTTATCGGTCCTGATCGGGAATCTCAGCTTCACTCACTTTCCCACAACCGTGTCGCAGCTTCCCTGTGCTTTTTTTATAAAGGATTTTAGCGTTATTCTTTTCCTGAACCTTTCTACGTGGTACCTCGAGTTCATGAATTTAAACGCAGTACTAGATTGGCAGTTAGATCTCATCATTTTTACTATTGTAATTGCTATGCTAACGTTTACTTCTATCGCTTTTCTCGCCTTTGAAATTCTCTTCCGGGTTCTTGTTTTCTAATCAACTTTGATCTTCAAAAATTTAAATACAATATCAATCGTTATCTTTTGTTTTCGACTCTTAAAAACGTACGTATGGTTCTGAGGCGAGGACCCTGATCACCAAAAACCAAACGGACATTTCAAGCCACAGAAATATGGTTCTACCGGGGAATGTTAAAAGTTCCTCGGACTGCTCACTAAACGAACAACTCAGTTCTTCAAAGTGTTCAGCAAGAACACATTCTGCTCTGAATCACTGAGCGCCAACAAAAAAAAATTGTTGGGCCATATAATTCGAAAACAAGTACTTGAATATCTTTGTTTAGGAAAAGGTTTCTGTGGTTCAAATGCCAATGGAAGACAGCCAGTCACTTTTTTTTCTTTTTTTTTTAAGCATTTCACCCCAAGCAAGGCGGGAAGCCACTAGGACGCAAGGGGTTACAGAAAATTTAGAGCAAGATCAGATAGGAGTGATAGAAGAAAGGATGAGGGTAGTGGATAGATCAAGGCAACTGGAGATGTCGATTGACATTACACTTGAATAGCTGGAGATTATAGCTCACAGGGAAACAGGAATAGGGAAGGGAGTTCCACAGGCGAGAGGTGCGAGACATGAAGCTATTGGAGTAGAAGAGACGGCTACATTTAGGAGTTTTGACAGTGAAGGGTTAGGAGCGGGATGCCAGCCTCGTATGGCGCTGGAACTCATGACGTCTGGGAACCAGCGAATGCAGCTCCTCGGAGCAATTTCCATAAAAGTATTTGTAGCGTGCCATGTGTGATGCACACTTAGGCGATCGTGTATCTTTCGATTCATGACTGACAAAACAGATTTTTTTCTCGCAATATGTTGCCATTTCTTTTTACGGTGGACCAGTTGCCATCCAAGGCTATAGAAACCGGTCTGTCCTGCTATTTACCCATAGCTGGGTAGAGAAGAGGATTCATACCTTTTCCAGGGGTATTAGCATGTAAGTGAATGCAATGGATTCGACTGGAATTCAAAGACTGCTTTATTTCCTTGCTTGAAATGAAATGATTAAAAAAATGTCTGGTGATTGCTTGTCTTGTTCTTACTTAGTTCTGCATCGTTATTGTTCGCCCTGTTTTAACTGAGTCCAAGAGCATTTGCAAGAATTTCGCTTACTGTGATTCCCTACACATCTCCGTTTGACGTAATATGAAAGGTATCGTCATTTACGAGCTTCTACAGTATAGAAGTACCACCACTACAGACGTTTATTGCCAACAGCTTGATAGAATAAAAGAAGTATTACGTCGATATTGTCCTGCTTTGGTAAGCAGAAAATGTGTTATTCTTCAACATAACAATTCAAAAGCTCCCCTTCGCAAAAGAAACCCAATAAAAAATAAAATTTAAAAAAAAATAAGATAGGATAATTCAGAAGAGTTTTCCACGCCCTCCATACAAACCAGATTTAACCCCGACAAATTTTCATTTCACAAGTGACAGAACATTCAGAAACAAAGAAAACGGTTTCTCAAAACATTTTTTTTTTCGGGGAAAAACTCAGATCTTCTTGAAAAGGAGAATGAAAAATTTGCCTTTTCCTTGGGTCACTTCTATTAGAAATTAAAATCAATGTGTTAAAAATTATATGCTACACTGAATTGGTTACAAGTAAATTCATTGCGAATATAGAATGTATTTTCGTCAACCACTGTTTGCATAAAGGAACATATACTGCATTTTTCAATGGATTGAAATAAATTGAGATTCTTACTGTCTGGGGAATTCAAATCAGTTTCGAGCAAGGAAAAGTAACGCCATGTCTTCAGGCGAAACAACGAAAGCGTTAGAGAGAGAGAGAAAGAGAGACAGAGAGAGACAGAGAGAGACAGAGAGATTGGCAGATTTTCAAACAGAGTTTAAATACCATATGAATTCAAGAGAAAATATAATAAAGACTGGAATCTTCTTCATCTGTTTTGAATTCAATCGAGATGTTCTATTGGATTTCTGATATTCCGTATAAAGAAATAAAGCACAAGAAAATAGATAGATTGATAGAAACGGGCTGAGATAGAGCGATTTGAGTAGCCTCGTATATATATATATATATATATATATATATATATATATATATATATATGTGTGTGTGTGTGTGTGTGTGTGTGTGTGTGTGTGTGAGAGAGAGAGAGAGAGAGAGAGAGAGAGAGAGAGAGAAGTACATAAATATAAATAAATATATATATGTATAATTATTTATATATTATATGCGCGGTACTTATTAGAAAGCGCTCAATATCAAAGATAGAGATAACATACTTGGTTGGATAGATGTGAGTTTGTGACCCTGGGTTTCACGCTTTAGCGATCGTCAGACAAACTGATTAATGTTTTAAAAAATTTGGTTTTATGTAGATTGCGTGTATTGGTGTTATTGTGGAAGTGGTGGGGGAAATTTCGTCGTTTTGTCATTCATCGTACTAACGCAAACATCGATGTATGCAGACACATATACATACTTGGTCGTCCGTCGGGACTCATACATATATAAACATATGTGGGCAGTTTCGGATATGACATATGTATGTATACGGGTGGTGTTATATCTATACATACGCATATTGTTTATAATGTATGTTGTTTATATGTATGTTGAAATTTAAAGATTGGAAGTGTGGCGGAAATGTCTCGTGAATGTATACATGTCATATTTTTTTTATTTTTCCGCTGAATAATATTTCCTCACATGTATGTATATACGTGTGGTGGTATGGCACCTTGCATTTATTGGAAATATTCATAGAAATATGAGTTAATTTTTTCTTATTCAGTTTATTAAACAGGTTGTTAATTTTTTTTAAAAACGGAAAATAACTGAGTTGAAAATAATTCACTAAGAATGTACTAGACGATCCTAAGGAAAGAAGAAGGAAAGAAAAGAAAAAGGAAGGAAGGGAAGAAAAAGAAAGAAAGAGAAATGTATGACGCATGACCCAGTTGATGGTAGAGATAGGTCTGCGTGTGGTCGACTTTATTTTTTTTTAAAACAAAGGGAAGAATAGAATTGGAAATAATAAAAAGAAAAGAAAGGAAAAAGACATGATATCGACCAGATGTCGGTCAGAGGCCTCTGACCGACTCTTGCGTGAAAAACCCTTATCAATTTGGAGTGAAGAGAAATTTTATTTTTTTTTTTTGAACAATAGAAACGAAATTTGTGATCTGAGAGAAAGTGTCTTTGGGTTGGGGAAGTGACTGGTGAAAACGATATACGGAATTGACCTGTTAAGAATTGGACACCCACGTTAAGAAAGTAGAGATATTTCGACCTAGATAATTAAGATTTTCGACTATCAGGTAAAACAAAGAGGTAAAAAGAAGAACAATTGCTTTTGGCTCACAGAGGGCGCCAAGAAGGCGGAAAAGAACCTTTTCTAAAGTCAAGACTAATTAGCAGCGGGCTGTTTGACAAAGTCCAGGTGAAAGAAAGCTAAAGATTGTCATTTTGCGTACGTGCAAAAAGGTGCGAAATCGGATTTTGTTTTTTTTTAAAACCAGCACGAGGTAACCACACCCGCCAACAAAAGGGAGAGGGTGTTCGGTCAATAACAATTGGTCGAATACAATCACGTGACCGCGGAAGAAGAAGGAAAGAAAACCTCGATCAATAACTGTTGGACGAGGCGGTCACGTGGGCTGCGGAAAAGAAGAGAAAGAAAGGTTCGATCGGGAACGATTGGTTGAGAGCGATCACCTGACATGAGAGAGACTAAGAGAAATAGATATGCGCCGCCCCACCAAGAGCACTGTGAGAAAGTAGGGGTGAAAACAATAACGATAATGGAAAGTCAAAATTAATACGACTTTTGGAATTATCGAGAAAACCCTGACGCCGACAGACCCACCCCAGTTTGTTGCGGCGTCAATATAAGCAGGACCCCAGTCGACAGAAATCAGTTTGAGTTGGAGATGCAGCCGGAGTTGGGCTGAGTTGACAGCGCAGGACCGCGGGCAGGGGAAGATCCTGAACGCGGACATAAGACCAGGGGAAGATTCACTCGCCCCTTTGCGGGCAAAAGAACCCTCAGACAGAAGGACTTCCAGCCCAAGTCGATGAAGAAGGAGAAGAACTTCCAGCCCGTTTGGCCTAAGTAGATGAAGAAGAAGATTGCCTGAAAACCTGAGAGAGAGTTGGAGCTGGGCTGAGTTGGAGGACCGCGGGCAGGGGAAGATCCCGAACTGACAGTTGGAGCTGAAGTTGAAGAAGAAGATTGCCTTGAAGTTGGAGTTGCAGGTTGGGCGTGAGTTGCAGTTCACCCCCCTGGACGCAAAAGACGACAGAAGAATCCTCGAAACAAGAAATCCTTCCAGCCCAAGTTGAAGACAAGAAATCTTCCACCGAATTGAAGCAAGAAATCTTCCACTGAATCGAAGCAAGAAATCTTCCACTGAATCGAAGCAAGAAATCTTCCACTGGGTTGAAACAAGAAATCTACCAGTCTAAACAGAAGAAGAAGAAGAAATACAACTCAAGTCGGAGAGAGGAATCAACTGCGAATGATCGATAGAAATTAGCCCCAGTGTCGAACTGAACCACACTCCGACATACATACATGATTCTAGAAAGTAGGTAATTCGACATTTTCCTATTGTGTGATAGAAGCTTGGTGCCATAGTCCACAGAGCGGGTCAGGGAATTGAGAACAATTTTGTTTTTATGTAACGGACTTTAAGATATAAAAGGTTGTTACCCTTTTATCAGCAATTTTGTTTGGTGTCGTGAGTTTTATTTTATTTGTGTTTTGCCACCCCCGTCGGACTCAACTTGTATCGGCCCTGATCCCTGCTGGTCCCGTCTGTCTAAGATCTAAACACAGCGTGGGTAGACAGACCGGAGATCGGTATAGTTGCTTTAGTGACCAGGTATTGGAAGCGAGTCGGGAAAAGGCGAGGCTGGTGATCATCTGACCAAAGGGGTTGGAGCGGCACGCTTGGACCCAGGAGGAACGACCAGGAGGAGCGACGTCACCGTTGGCGCCGTAACCAAAGGATCCGACACTGGGCCAGGTGTGTAACCGTCACAAGTGGTGCCGTGACCAGGATCAACCCTGAGACAACCAAGTGGTGCCGTGACCAACGGATCAACCCTGAGACCGTGACCACCAACGGATCAACCCCTGAGACAGCCACGTCCGTGGTGCCGTGACCAACGGATCAACCCTGAGACAACCACGTCACAAGTGGTGCCGTGACCAATGGATCAACCGTGAGAAGACCACGTCACCGGTGCCCCTGACCGAGGGATTTCAGCCCTGAGAAGACGATCGACCGCCGTTGCTGAAAAGTTCAAGCAGAAATCAGAACGACCGGGACCAAAGGAAAAAGAAGAACAGAATCGTCTGTAAGGTAGGACACCTTGTTTATTTCCCAACCTCGATTGTTGCTCTCTGTAGACATGTCAGATTATGAGTCGGATAGAGCAGTGGGGGGTGAAGAAGAAGTAGGGCGGGGGTTGTCAGTAGATTTAAGGGGGCTGTTGGGTGGACCGAGGGTCCCAGTGTTTGATGGTAGTGGAAGGAGTTTAGGAACTGGCTGACAATCCTCGAAAAGAGCCGAACCATCTACGAGCTCTCGGACCAGGAAACCCTGTACCTGGCATACGATGCCACAAAGGGAAAAGCGTCTGAGTTCGTAAGGGGACTCTTGGAAAACCAACCCCGCTTGGCCTGGGAAGAAATAAAAAACTGCTGACCAAAGAGTTCGCCGACGAAGGTACGGCCATAGAGGCCATGAGGGCCCTTTAAAACTAACACAGCTTCGGGAGGAGACCCCAGGAGAATTAGGGGCCCGAGCGGGAAGGCTATCGTCATTAGCATTCCCCGAGGTGGTCAGGGGACAACGCAGTCATGCAGGCCCAACTGGCGGACCTGTATGTGGAAGCTCTGAGTGATGAGCGTGTTCGGCACGACGTCCTGAAAGAGGGACCGCTCAGACTGTCGGCAGCGATAGAGCTGGCCAGAGAGAGCCAGGGGGGGTATGGGATAAAGTGAAGAGGTGTGGAAGAAGCAGATACCAAGTCAGGAGGCTGGAAGAAGGGGGGTAGGCGGAAGAACCCCCGTGTGGAATCAGAGGGTTAAGGAAGAGGTGGATCGGGCAGAATCAGGGGATGGGGAGGACCCCAATAGAAGGGGCATGGTCGACCAGGCATGGCTTTTATAAGCCCACGCCGGGTCGATACGGGCTGGTCTGCTGGACCTGTGGGTACGAGGACCACAGGGCGGCGGAATGTCCGACGAAGTGGGGATTGCCCCCAGACTTCAATCAGGACAGATGCACCAGGTGTGGTAAGAAAGGACACCTGGCCAAGTGGTGCGGGCTGAGGAAGGGTGCCCCACCGGTATTAACAAGGAAGGCTGAGCCCAAGAGACCGGACCAGGGAAGCCAGCGGGCCACCCCAGAATTAAGAGGGAGGGGTGGCCCCGTTAAAAAAGGAGAGAAATAAAAGCTTGGACCAGTGGGTGGGCGAACCGCTTGAATAGAGGACGGGTTCCCCCGAGGATAGACACAAAGGCCAACCCAGTTAAAAAGAAAAGAGCAAGATGTTGGACATGTGGTCGGACGGGCCACTTTGCTGCAAGCTGTCAAACAAGAAGGTGCTGGTTTTGCAGGAGGCCAGGACACCTGAAAAGAAACTGTATTCTTAGAAACGGCCATGGGAGACCGGGAGAGGTCCGGCCGGGGTCGCCCAGGTGCAGGGGGGGCGCAGAACTCCACCTCATAAAAAAAATGAAGATGAATTATTATTACCGGCGCCTATGGCTGGGTTAACCCAAAGGTGGGGACCCAGGAAGAAGAAAGCCAGGTGTTCTCGTTCTTCGCTAACGCAAGAGAGAGAACTATCCTGTAAAGCAGAGATAGGTGGTAGAGAGATGAGGGCCTTAGTGGACACAGGAGCATCTGTGTCATTGATGAGAGAGGAGATATACAGGCGGGTGAAACGGAAGAGAAGGTTACGAGAAGCGGACATAGAGATCACGCAAGCAGACGGGGCCCCCCTGGAGATAAAAGGGATGGTGAGGCTCCCAGGTGAGGATTGGGAGGGTGAAAAGCACCCAAAATTTTTATGTAACCCCCGACCTATGTACAGAGGCAATCTTGGGAGAAGATTGGCTCCGGAGCCAGAGGGCCCAGATTGAGTTTAATCCTACTGTGTTGGTGGTGAACGGCGAGAGAACGCCATTGGGATGCCCACCAGAGGAAGAGATAACCATAGTGGTGGAGGAAGATGTAAAGTTACCTCCTAGGACCGCAGTGTCGGGAAAGGGTAGGCTAATGTCAGAAAAAAAAGGTACGGAGAGGACCTCTGCAGTTGGTCCCTGTAGAAGGAAAGGGCCCAGGCCCAAAAAGACGGATAACGAGGTAACCCTATGCAGAAACGGGTCTAGTGGAGGCAGCCGAGTTGGTGCCCCATAATGATGGTGAACCAGGCCCAAAAGACAATAAAGGTTAGGAGAGGGGAGAAGATAGGAAGAGCACTTCCCCTACGAACTCTGAATCGGGTGAGATTCGAGGAGGAACGAAGGAAGCTAGTAGAGCAAACAGAAGGAATTGAAAAGGAGCAAGCAGACAGTGAAATAGCTGCTCTGAGAGAGAAGGTAAAGGCAGGAGAGACCACCAAGTATGCCATAATAGAGGAAAGGCTGTATTATCTCTCAGGAAGGGATGAAGAAGTCAAACCCAAGTTGTATGTGCCCAAAAGTTTAAGACCAGAGATATTGGAACAGTGCCACGAGAGGTTGGGTCACATGGGAATTGATAGGACATGTGATCTCATAGGAAGAAAGTACTATTGGCCCAAACTGTACGGAGAAGTCACTAACTATGTTCGAAGTTGTGTAGTGTGCCAGTCGCAGAGCAGAAGGCAGGAAATGGCACCCTTGGAGGAAACAGACGTACCAAACTTCCCCTTCGAGAAAGTGAGTATGGATGTATCAGGACCATATGGGGAAACTGCACAAGGAAACAACTATATAGTGAGTTTTGTCGATTGGCTAACAAATTGGCCTGAAGCATTTGCAGTACCAGACAAGAAGGCCAGAACTGTGGCCGGGTTGATAATAAGCGAAATCTTCCCTAGGTATGGTGCCCCTGTGCAATTGGTAACAGATAATGGCACGGAGAATGTGAACAGCATCATGAGAGAGGTTTTGACAGGTTTGAATGTAGAGCACATAAAAAACATCCCCATATCACCCCCCCAGGGAAATGCTAAAGTGGAAAGGTTTCATAGAACCTTGGGAGATGTATTGGCCAAGTTGGTCAGAGAAAACATTGGAAATTGGGACTTGTATTTGACGCAGGCTCTGGCGGCCGTGAGGTTTACGATAAACGAAACCTCCAGATTTTCTCCTTATTTTTTGTTGTTTGGCAGAGACGTGGTCCTGCCTGTAGATAACCTACTGAAGCCCCGAAGAAGGTATATGGGAGAAGATCATCATCAACTATTGCTGGAACAGCAACATAAGATATTCGTACAGGCCAGAAGAAGAATAAAGAGGGCCCAGAAGAAAAGAAATGAGAGGGTGAATGCTGAAAGAAAGGTGGTAGAATTGAAGGTTGGAGACCCTGTCTACTATAAAATCCACCAGAGAGAAGGAAAACTGGACCAGAGATGGGAACCGTACTACCGGATAGTAGAGCAGACGGGCCCAGTATCATATGTAATATGGGATCAAGTGGCAGGACGAGCGAGGAGGGTTCATGCCAATGATCTGAAGAAGGCTGAAATAGCTAACCTGGAAATGAGCGAGCCGAGGCCTAAGAAGACAAGGAAAAGGAAGGTAACTCTGGTTGAACCGGAAGGAATGGAGACGGAGGAAGACTCCGAAGAAGATGAGGAGATAGGTCAACTTGACCAGATAAACGAAGCAGTCCGAGTGACGGAGTTGGAACCCTCAGCGGGATTAGCGATGTTCAGTCGTCGACTGAATCAGTGCAGAGAAGACCCCGTGAAATCGCCATCGCACCCCCATGTCCGAAGAAAAGGAAGAAAAAGACGAAGAGGTCCAAACAAGCAGTCGAAGGCTTTAAAAGAGGCACCCTGAACAGGACGAAGGGTCCAGCGAGTGGGAGGAGGAGGATCGAATACCCCTTTCCCAGCTTAAGGAAAGGATAAAGAACAGGAAAAGTTTAGACATAGAGTCGAGAGGTATCGAAGACATTCAAGGCGAAGACTCTAAACAGGAAGAAGAATCAGGGGATGAAGAAGAGGACAAAAAACCTCCTGGACGAGAATTAAACACAGAAAGAAGGTTAGAGGTTGAACAGGAATCACCTCAGAAGATGAGATCAGGGAGGGAGAAGAACCCCAAATCTCAGTAGAACAAAAGGGCTGTGCAGAATAGGAGCATTTAGTGTCGACAGATAACGACACTGGCTCATCCAAAATCCTATTGGCTGACTATGGTAGATGTGAGTGGAGGGATGGAGTCGCGGGCTGCACCTCACGAGGAACGGAAGATCATTGGCATTATTGATTGGCCACCAGTGGTGTCATGAAGTACGACCTTTAGAGTGGGCGCCACGCACACCTGACCGGACCATTCTGTCTGCTAGAGGTTAGTTAGAGGAGGGAAGAGCCGAACTAAGAAAAAAAAATTATGAAATGATTGAGTGATGAGTCGAGCGAGACTAAGTGATTGTGAAGAATAACAACAAGAGAATTTGTTACCTTTCAGGAATGATAGCTAGGTACAAGGTGGAAGCAGACTACATAGCATTAAATTCAGGAGAACGAAATTCATGTTGCTATCAGCTGAAGAAGCTAGAAGGTGTAGAGATGATACCCTGGGGACTTGTACCTCGTTGAGCCCTATCTATAAAACTGGTAACCGCAAACTGTGCATACTAGAATTGTTTGAAGGAAGGGGAAGGAATCAAAAGAATCTGCCAAGTAGAGGTATTAACAAACTCGGCATTACCACAAGCTATCAGTGTTTCAGACGGGGTGTGGGCAGTAGCCACCCAGAAACATATCAGCCTGTCTAGGGTATGTGGGGGAGAGTCCACAAGGACATTAAGAATAAGGCCACCGTTATCCCTGGTGACGCTACCCATGGGATGTTCGGCGGTTGGGGTGTCCATCTCCTTGCCCCCTATTACCAGATGGAAGAAAGGTATGAAGAAAAAGATCACTCATAGAGATGATTGGTAGAGGCTTAGTCAATTGTACAGAATTATGGGAGCCGATAGTGAAGAGATTCTCTAATGTCACCTTAAATAAGATGCCAATTTTAATGAAGCCAATAGAAAAGATCGATATGGATCACTTAAGAGATAAGTTAAGTGCGTTGGGAGACGAAGGTGTAGCTTGGGAAGACGATGAGCAGATCGCGATAAATTGGTCAATAGTAATGGGTACATTCCTAGTTATAGCCATCAGGGGTGTAATAATATGGAAGATTAAGAGTAAGAGAAGATTAGCGAACGACAGTCTAGTGAGCATGCAACAACTCGAGAGGGAGATGCCGAGCAGTGTTCCTCACTCAGACAGAACTGGCGAAGAAATTGCTGGAAGACCAATGGAGGAGGCTGGCGTGAGACCACCACGTGCGGCGGAAAAACCTCCCACAGCAGAGAGGAAAACATTGACCAAGAAGAACAAACCCTAAAGAACACATCTGCACCTACAAACACACACACACATGTAAAACAAAAACAAAATGAAAAAAACATTTCATTGCATGTAGAACAAAAGAAAATGAAAAGAACATTTCATTGCATGTAGAACAGAAGAAAATGAAAAAGAACATTTCATTGCATGTAGAACAAAAAGAAAATGAAAAAAAAGAACATTTCATTGCATGTAGAACAGAAGAAAATGAAAAGAACATTTCATTGCATGTAGAACAGAAGAAAATGAAAAGAACATTACATTGCCTGTAAACAAAAAAAAATGAAAAGAACATTTCATTGCATGTAGAACAAAAAAAATGAAAAGAACATTTCATTGCATGTAGAACAAAAAGAAAATGGAAAGAACATTACCCTTGCATGTTAGAAAGTAGAATAGAATTGCATGAGACAAATGCATGGTGCATGTTAAATGATGTAATTGGGTTTAGGTGTCATTTACGGGTAAATGACAAATCGGTTAAGGGAGGATTATGGCACCTTGCATTTATTGGAAATATTCATAGAAATATGAGTTAATTTTTCTTATTCAGTTTATTAAACAGGTTGTTAATTTTTTTAAAACGGAAAATAACTGAGTTGAAAATAATTCACTAAGAATGTACTAGACGATCCTAAGGAAAGAAGAAGGAAAGAAAAGAAAAGGAAGGAAGGAAAGAAAAGAAAAAAAGAAAAAAGGTCATTAACAAAACCCAGTTGATGGTAGAGATAGGTCTGCGTGTGGTCGACCGATTTTTTTTAAAACAAAGGGAAGAATAGAATTGAAAAATAAAAAAGAAAGAAAGGGAAAAGACATGATATCGAAATGTCGGTCAGAGGCCTCTGACCAGATATCGGTCAAAAATTCTTATCAATTTTGGTAGAAAGAGAAATTTTATTTTTTTGGATTTTGAAAATAGAAAATGAAATTTGTGATCAGAGAGAAAGTGTCTTTGGGTTGGGGGAGTGACTGGTGAAAACGATATACGGAATTGACCTGTTAAAAATTGGACACCCACGTTAAGAAAGTAGAGATATTTCGACCTCAGATAAATTAAGATTTTCGACTATCAGGTCTGAAAAAAAAAGAAAAAAGAAAAAATTGTTTTTTGGACCACAGATCACCAGAAGGCGGAAAAAGAACCTTTCCTAAAGTCAAGACTAATTAGCAGCGGGCTGTTTGACAAAGTCCAGGTGAAAGAAAGCTAAAGATTGTCATTTTTCGTACGTGCAAAAAAGGTGCGAAATCGGATTTTGTTTTTTTTTAAAACCAGCACGATGTAACCACACCCGCCAACAAAAGGGAGAGGATGTTCGGTCAATAACAATTGGTCGAATACAATCACGTGACCGCGGAAGAAGAAGGAAAGAAAACCTCGATCAATAACTGTTGGACGAGGAACCATTGGGCTGCGGAAAAGAAGGAAAGAAAGGTTCGATCATCACCTGACATGAGAGAGACTAAGAGAAATAGATATGCACCTCCCCACCAAGAGCACTGTGAGAAAGTAGGGTGAAAACAATAACGATAATGGAAAGTCAAAAATAATGCGACTTTTGAAATTATCGAGAAAACCCTGACGCCGACAGACCCACCCCAGTTTGTTGCGGCGTCAATAAAAGCAGGACCCCAGTCGACAGAAATCAGTTGGAAGGAGTTTGAGCGGTTGCAGCCGGAGAAAGGCCGGTCCGTTTGGCCTAAGTGGAGAAGTTGCAGTCGCGCACTGACAGCGGAGATGAGTAATTCAGAAGCCGAGAAGAAATCAGTTGAGCTGAAGTTTTGAGTTGGAGATGCAGCTGGACCGCGGGCAGGAAAGAACGCCTGAACGCGGGCATCAAGAAGGACTTCCCCAAGAAGACAGAAGAACTTCCAGCCCAAGAGATGAAGAAGAAGATCGCCCCTGGAGCTGAAGTTGGCAAAAAAGAACCCTCAGACAAGAAACATTCCAGCCCAGTCCAAGACGAAGAACAGACAGCGGAAGTAGATCAAGAAGAAGAAATTGCCCCGGAAGAAACCTGAACAGCGAGAAGAAGACAGATCAAAACCTGAGAAGAGTTGAGATGCCTTGAGTTGAAGACAGAGAGTTGGGCGTGAGTTGCAAGAGATCCTTCCGACAGAAGAAAGTCGAAACAAGAAATCCTTCCAAAAAGACAAGAAATCTTCCACCGAATTGAAGCAAGAAACTTCCACTGAATCAAGTCTTCCACTGAATCGAAGAAGAAATCTTCCAGCCTAAGTCTACCAGAAACGAAGAAGAAGAAGAAACAACTCAAGTCGAAGAGAAGAATCAACTGCGAATGATCGATAGAAATTAGCCCCAGTGTCGAACTGAACCACACTCCGACATACATACATGATTCTAAAAAGTAGGTAATTCGACATTTTTAGGTTGTGTGATAGAAGCTTGGTGCCATAGTCCACAGAGCGGGTTGGGAATTGAGAACAATTTTGTTTTTATGTAACGGACTTTAAGATATAAAAGGTTGTTACCCTTTTTTTCATCAGCAATTTTTGTTTGGTGTCGTTTGTTTTATTTTTATTTGTGTTTTGCCACCCCGTCGGACTCAACTTGTATCGGCCCCGATCCCTGCTGGTCCCGTCTGTCTAAGATCTAAACACAGCGTGGGTAGACAGACCGGAGATCGGTATAGTTGCTTTAGTGACCAGGTATTGGAAGCGAGTCGGGAAAGGCGAGGCTGGTGATCATCTGACCAAAGGGTTGGAGCGGCACGCTTGGACCCAGGAGGAACGACCAGGAGGAGCGACGTCACCGTTGGCGCCGTAACCAAGGGATCCGACACTGGGCCAGGTGTGTAACCGTCACACTATATTTCGCTCATGATTGCGCTTTATATTTCAATATTCCTTCTATAATTATAATTATAAACATGCTAAAGACTCCGTTAAATCCAGGATAAAAATATATTGAATTAAAATTGATGGTGTAGGGGTTGAGCGCGACGAATCGGATTATATAATTGGGAATTTCTTGAAAAACTTTGAAAAAGTGGGTGATCACTGTATATTTTCATTCTGATTGCGCTTTATATTTGTATTTACCTTCTATAATTATAAATATAAATAGGCAAAAGACTCCTATAAATCTTGGATAAAATATATTGCATTCAAATTGATGGAATAGGGTTGAGAGCGCAACGAATCGAGTTATATAATTGGGAATTTCTTGAAAAAATCTTTGTGGGCGCAAAGTTGGTGATCACTGTATATTTCTCTACTGATTGCGCTTTATATTTGTATTTACCTTCTATAATTATAATTATAAACAGGCAAAAGACACCTTTAAATCCAGGATAAAAAATATATTTCATTCAAATTGATGGAGTAGACGTTGCTAGAGCGCAACGAATCGATTTATATAATTGGGAATTTCTTGAAAAACTTTGGGGCGAAAAAATGGGTGATCATTGTATATTTCTCTACTCATTGCGCTTTATATTTGTATTTACCTTCTATAATTATAATTATAAACAGGCAAAAGACTCCTCTAAATCTTGGATAAAAATATATTTCATTCAAATTGATGGAACGAATCGATTTATATAATTGAAAAGAGCGCAACGAATCGATTTATATAATTCTATAATAATTATAAACAATTTCTTGAAAAATATTTTCATTCAAATTGATGGAAAGTGGGAATCGATTATACTTTAAAAATATTTCTCTAAAGTGATTGCGCTTTTCTCTATTTGCGCTTTATATTTTACCTTCTATAATTATAATTATAAACAGGCAAAAGACTCCTCTAAATCCAGGATGAAAATATATTGCATTCAAATTGATGGAGTAGGGGTTGAGCCCGACGAATCGAGTTATATAATTGGGAATTTCTTGAAATATTTGTGGGCGAAAAGTGGGTGATCACTGTATATTTCTCTACTGATTGCGCTTTATATTTCTATTTACCTTCTATAATTATAATTATAAACAGGAAAAAGACTCCTCTAAATCCAGGATGAAAATATATTTTATTCAAATTGATGGCGTAGGGGTTTAGCCAAACGTATCGAGTTATATAATTGGGAATTTCTTGAAAACTTTGTGGGCGAAAAGTGGGTGATCACTCTATATTTCTCTACTGATTGCGCTTTATATTTGTTTTACCTTCTATAATTATAATTATAAACAGGCAAAAGACTCCTCTAAATCCAGGATAAAAATATATTTCATTCAAATTGATGGAGTAGACGTAGAGCGCAACGAATCGATTTATATAATTGGGAATTTCTTGAAAAAATTTGTGGGCGCAAAGTGGGGTGATCACTGTATATTTCTCTACTGATTGCGCTTTATATTTGTATTTACCTTCTATAATTATAATTATAAACAGGCAAAAGACTCCTCTAAATCCAGGATAAAAAATATATTTCATTCAAATTGATGGAGTAGGGGTTGAGCCCAACGAATCGCGTTATGTAATTGGGAATTTCTTGAAAAACTTTGTGGGTGCAAAGTGGGTGATCACTGTATATTTCTCTACTGATTGCGCTTTATATTTGTATTTACCTTCTATAATTATAATTATAAACAGGCAAAAGACTCCTCTAAATCCAGGATAAAAATATATTTCATTCAAATTGATGGAGTAGACGTAGAGCGCAACGAATCGATTTATATAATTGGGAATTTCTTGAAAAACTTTGTGGGCGAAAAGTGGGTGATCACTGTATATTTCTCTACTGATTGCGCTTTATATTTGTATTTACCTTCTATAATTATAATTATAAACAGGCAAAAGACTCCTCTAAATCTTGGATAAAAATATATTTCATTCAAATTGATGGAGTAGACGTTTTTTCGCAA
Organism: Acanthosepion pharaonis; assembly: GCA_903632075.3. NCBI lineage: Eukaryota > Metazoa > Mollusca > Cephalopoda > Sepiida > Sepiidae > Acanthosepion > Acanthosepion pharaonis. The sequence goes on along the minus strand of CAHIKZ030004476.1, from coordinate 92,507 downwards.
AATAATCGAGTTATATAATTGGGAATTTCTTGAAAACTTTGTGGGCGAAAAGTGGGTGATCACTGTATATTTCTCTACTGATTGCGCTTTATATTTCTATTTACCTTCTATAATTATAATTATAAACAGGCAAAAGACTCCTCTAAATCCAGGATAAAAATATATTTCATTCAAATTGATGGAGTAGGGGTTGAGCGCGACGAATCGAGTTATATAATTGGGAATTTCTTGAAATATTTGTGGGCGAAAAGTGGGTGATCACTGTATATTTCTCTACTGATTGCGCTTTATATTTCTATTTACCTTCTATAATTATAATTATAAACAGGCAAAAGACTCCTTTAAATCCAGGTTAAAATATATTGCATTCTAATTGATGGCGTAGGGGTTGAGCGCGACGAATCGAGTTATATAATTGGGAATTTCTTGAAATATTTGTGGGCGAAAAGTGGGTGATCACTGTATATTTCTCTACTGATTGCGCTTTATATTTCTATTTACCTTCTATAATTATAATTATAAACAGGCAAAAGACTCCTCTAAATCCAGGATAAAAATATATTTCATTCAAATTGATGGAGTGGGCGTAGCATGCGCAACGAATCGAGTTATATAATTGGGAATTTATTGAAATTTTTGTGGGTGAAAATGGGTGATCAATGTATATTTCTCTACTGATTGCGCTTTATATTTCTATTTACCTTCAAAAATTATAATTATAAACAGGCAAAAGACTCCTCTAAATCTTGGATAAAAATATATTTCATTCAAATTGATGGAGTAGACGTAGAGCGCAACGAATCGATTTATATAATTGGGAATTTCTTGAAAAACTTTGTGGGCGAAAAGTGGGTGATCACTGTATATTTCTCTACTGATTGCGCTTTATATTTGTATTTACCTTCTATAATTATAATTATAAACAGGCAAAAGACTCCTCTAAATCTTGGATAAAAATATATTTCATTCAAATTGATGGAGTAAGGGTTGAGCGCAACGAATCGATTTATATAATTGGGAATTTCTTGAAAAACTTTGTGGGCGCAAAGTGGGTGATCACTGTATATTTCTCTACTGATTGCGCTTTATATTTGTATTTACCTTCTATAATTATAATTATAAACAGGCAAAAGACTCCTCTAAATCCAGGATAAAAAATATATTTCATTCAAATTGATGGAGTAGGGGTTGAGCGCAACGAATCGATTTATATAATTGGGAATTTCTTGAAAAATTTTGTGGGCGCAAAGTGGGTGATCACTGTATATTTCTCTACTGATTGCGCTTTATATTTGTATTTACCTTCTATAATTATAATTATGAACAGGCAAAAGACTTCTAAATCCCGTGTAAAAATATATTTCATTCAAATTGATGGAGTAGGGGTTGAGCGCAACGAATCGATTTATATAATTGGGAATTTCTTGAAAAACTTTGTGGGCGAAAAGTGGGTGATCACTGTATATTTCTCTACTGATTGCGCTTTATATTTGTATTTACCTTCTATAATTATAATTATAAACAGGCAAAAGACTCCTCTAAATCTTTCGATAAAAATATATTTCATTCAAATTGATGGAGTAGACGTTTTTGTAAGAAAGCAACGAATCGATTTATATAATTGGGAATTTCTTGAAAAAAATATTGTATGGGCGAAAAGTGGGTGATCAATGTATATTTCTCTACTGATTGCGCTTTATATTTGTATTTACCTTCTATAATTATAATTATAAACAGGCAAAAGACTCCTCTAAATCCAGGTTAAAATATATTGCATTCAAATTGATGGAATTGCATAGGGGTACCACGCAACGAATCGATTTATATAATTGGGAATTTCTTGAAAAAACTTTGTGGGCGCTAAGTGGGTGATCAATGTATATTTCTCTACTGATTGCGCTATATATTTGTATTTAACTTCTATAATTATAATTATAAACAGGCAAAAGACTCCTCTAAATCTTGGATACAAATATATTTCATTCAAATTGATGGAAATGACGTGAAGCGCAACGAATCGATTTATATAATTGGGAATTTCTTGAAAAACTTTGTGGGCGATAAGTGGGTGATCAATGTATATTTCTCTACTGATTGCGCTATATATTTGTATTTACCTTCTATAATTATAATTATAAACAGGCAAAAGACTCCTCTAAATCTTGGATACAAATATATTTCATTCAAATTGATGGAGTAGAGGTAGAGCGCAACGAATCGCGTTATGTAATTGGGAATTTCTTGAAAAACTTTGTAGGCGCAAAGTGGGTGATCACTGTATATTTCTCTACTGATTGCGCTTTATATTTGTATTTACCTTCTATAATTATAATTTTAAACAGGCAAAAGACTCCTCTAAATCTTGGATAAAAATATTTTCATTCAAAATTGATGGAGAAAACGAGATCAACGAATCAAATTGATTGAGATTCTTGGAATACGCAGACTTGAAAAACTTTGGAGGCGCTAAGAACGGTGATCAATGTATATTTCTCAAAATTCCTAAAATGCATAAAAAGAAGTCTTCGCTATATATTTGTATTTAATTTCTATAATTATAAATCGATTTAAATAAATATTTTGAAAATATAAATAAATACTAAATCTAGATTGTCCCAATGTGGCACCTTGCATTATTAGAAATATTCATAGAAATATGATTTAATTTTTTCTTATTCAGTTTATTAAACAGGTTGTTAATTTTTTTTTAAAAACGGAAAATAACTGAGTTGAAAATAATTCACTAAGAATGTACTAGACGATCCTAAGGAAAGAAGAAGGAAAGAAAAGGAAAAAGGAAGGAAGGGAAGAAAAAGAAAGAAAGAGAAATGTATGACGCATGACCCAATTGATGGTAGAGATAGGGTCTGCGAAAGGTCGATTTATTTTTTTTTAAAACAAAGGGCCGAATTTTAAAAAGTCATTTTGGGAAAAAATGTCGGACCAGATGCACCTCTGACCGACTTTTTTTGCATGGAAAACACCTTATCAATTTGGATAAAGAGAAATTTTTATTTTTTTTTTTTGAACAATAGAAACAAATTTTTAATCAGAGAAAAGTGTCTTTGGGTTGAGGGGAGTGACCAGTGAAACGATATACAGAATTGACCTGTTAAGAATTGGACACCCACGTTAATAAAGTAGAGACATTTCAACCTAGATAATTAAGATTTTCGACTATCAGGTAAAACAAAGAGGTAAAAAAGAGGGACAATTGCTTTTGACTCACAGAGGGCGCCAAGAAGGCGGAAAAGAACCTTTCTAAAGTCAAGACTAATTAGCAGCGGGCTGTTTGACAAAGTCCAGGTGAAAAAGAAAGCCAAAGATTGTCATTTTGCGTACGTGCAAAAAAGGTGCAAAATCGGATTTTGTTTTTTTTTTAAAAGAACGATGTAACCACGCCCGCAAACAAAAGGGAGAGGGTGTTCGATCAATAACAATTGGTCGAATACAATCACGTGACCTGCGGAAGAAGAAGGAAAGAAAACCTCGATCAATAACTGTTGGACGAAAACGTCACGTGGGCTGCGGAAAAGAAAAGAAAGAAATGTTCGATCAGGAACGATTGGTTGAAAAGCGATCACCTGACATACGAGAGACTAAGAGAAATGGATATGCGCCGCCCCACCAAAAGCACTGTGAGAAAGTAGGGGTGAAAACAATAACGATAATGGAGAAGACAAAATTAATACGACTTTTGGAATTATCGAGAAAACCCTGACGCCGACAGACCCACCCCAGTTTGTTGCGGCGTCAATATAAGCAGGACCCCAGTCGACAGAAATCAGTTTGAGTTGGAGATGCAGCCGGAGTTGGGCTGAGTTGAGAGTTGGACCGCGGGCAGGGGAAGATCCTGAACGCGGACATAAGACCCGATTCACTCGCCCCTTTGCGGGCAAAAGAACCCTCAGACAGAAATCCTTCCAGCCCAAGTCGAAGACAGAAGAACTTCCAGCCCAAGTAGATGAAGAAGAAGATTGCCTGAAAGCCTGAGAAGAATTGGAGCTGCAGACTGAAGTTGAAAGTTGGAGAAGAAGTTAAGGTTCATCCCCGGACGGCAATGCCCTCCTCCCCGACAGAAAAAGAAACAAGAAATCCTTCCAGCCCAAGTTGAAGACAAGAAATCTTCCACCGAAAGCCTGAAAAGTTCCTCAGAAGAAATTTCCACTGATGCAGAAAGAAAGTCGACAAGAAATCTTCCACTGAATCAGCGAGAAAAAAGAAATCTTCCACTGGGTTGAAAAAGAAATCTACCAGTCCAAACAGAAGAAGAAGAAGAAATACAACTCAAGTCGGAGAGAAGAATCAACTGCGAATGATCGATAGAAATTAGCCCCAGTGTCGAACTGAACCACACTCCGACATACATACATGATTCTAGAAAGTAGGTAATTCGACATTTTCCTATTGTGTGATAGAAGCTTGGTGCCATAGTCCACAGAGCGGGTCGGGAATTGAGAACAATTTTGTTTTTATGTAACGGACTTTTTAGATATAAAAAGTTGTTACCCTTTTTTATCATCAATTTTGTTTGGTGTCGTGAGTTTTTTTTTATTTGTGTTTTGCCACCCCGTCGGACTCAACTTGTATCGGCCCCGATCCCTGCTGGTCCCGTCTGTCTAAGATCTAAACACAGCGTGGGTAGACAGACCGGAGATCGGTATAGTTGCTTTAGTGACCAGGTATTGGAAGCGAGTCGGGAAAGGCGAGGCTGGTGATCATCTGACCAAAGGGTTGGAGCGGCACGCTTGGACCCAGGAGGAGCGACCAGGAGGAGCGACGTCACCGTTGGCGCCGTAACCAAAGGATCCGACACTGGGCCAGGTGTGTAACCGTCAAAGTGGTCCGACCAGGATCAACCCTGAGCCAGGTGCCGTGACCAACATCAAGTGGTGCCGTGACCAACGGATCAACCCTGAGACAACCACGTCACATATGGTGCCGTGGTGACCGAGGGATTTCAACCCTGAGAAGACCACGATCGACCGCCGTTGCTGAAAAAATTCAAGCAGAAATCAGAACGACCCGGGACCAAAGGAAAAGAAGAACAGAATCGTCTGTAAGGTAGGACACCTTGTTTTGTTTCCCAACCTCGATTGTTGCTGTCTAGACTGTCTTTCTCTGATTCAGATTATGAGTCAGATAGAGCAGTGGGGGGTGAAGAAGAAGTAGGGCAAAGGTTGTCAGTGGATTTAAGGGGCTGTTGGGTGGACCGAGGGTCCCAGTGTTTGATGGTAGTGGGAAGGAGTTTAGGAACTGGCTGGCAATCCTCGAAAAGAGCCGAACCATCTACGAGCTCTCGGACCAAGAAACCCTGTACCTGGCATACGATGCCACAAAGGGAAAAGCGTCTGAGTTCGTAAGGGGCTCTTGGAGAACCAACCCCGCTTGGCTTGGGAAGAAATAAAAAAACTGCTGACCAAAGAGTTCGCCGACGAAGGTACGGCCATAGAGGCCATGAGGGCCCTTTAAAACTAACACAGCTTCGGGAGGAAACCCCGGGAGAATTGGGGCCCGAGCAGGGAAGGCTATCGTCATTAGCATTCCCCGAGGTGGTCAGGGACAATGCGGTCATGCAGGCCCAACTGGCGGACCTGTATGTGGAAAGCTCTGAGCGATGAGCGTGTTCGTCACGACGTCCTGAAAGAGGGACCGCTCAGACTGTCGGCAGCGATAGAGCTGGCCAGAGAGAGCCAGGGGTATGGGATAAGGTGAAGAGGTGTGGGAAGAAGCAGATACCAAGTCAGGAGGCTGGAAGAAGGGGGTAGGCGGAAGAACCCCCGTGTGGAATCAGAGGGTTAAGGAAGAGGTGGATCGGGCAGAATTATGGGAGGAGGACCCCAATAGAAGGGCATGGTCGACCAGGCATGGCTTTTATAAGCCCACGCCGGGTCGATACGGGCTGGTCTGCTGGACCTGTGGGGTACGAGGACCACAGGGCGGCGGAATGTCCGACGAAGTGGGGGTGCCCCCAGACTTCGATCAGTGACAGGTGCACCAGGTGTGGTAAGAAAGGACACCTGGCCAAGTGGTGCGGGCTGAGGAAGGGTGCCCCACCAATATTAACAAGGAAGGCCGAGCCCAAGAAAAGCCAGCGGGCCACCCCAGAATTAAGAGGGAGGGGTGGCCCAGTTAAAAAGGAGAGAAATAAAACTTGGACCAGTGGGTGGGGCGAACCGCTTGAATAGAGGACGGGTTCCCCCCGGATAGACACAAGGCCAACCCAGTTAAAAAAGAGAAAGAGCAAGATGTTGGACATGTGGTCGGACGGGCCACTTTGCTGCAAGCTGTCAAACAAGAAGGTGCTGGTTTTGCAGGAGGCCAGGACACCTGAAAAGAAACTGTATTCTTAGAAACGGCCATGGGAGACCGGGAGAGGTCCGGCCAGGAAGGGTCGCCCAGGTGCAGGGGGGTAGCAGAACTCCACCTCATAAAAAAAATGAAGATGATTATTATTACCGGCGCCTATGGCTGGGTTAACCCAAAGGTGGGGGGACCCAGGAAGAAGAAAGCCAGGTGTTCTCTTCGCTAACGCAAGAGAGAGAACTATCCTGTAAAAGCAGAGATAGGTGGTAGAGAGATGAGGGATTAAAGTGGACACAGGAGCATCTGTGTCATTGATGAGAGAGGAGATATACAGGCAGGTGAAACGGAAGAGAAGGTTACGAGGCGGACATAGAGATCACGCAAGCAGACGATGGCCCCCCCTGGAGATAAAAGGGGATGGTGAGGCTCCCAGGTGAGGATTGGGAGGTGAAAAGCACCCAAAATTTTTATGTAACCCCCCTGACCTATGTACAGAGGCAATCTTGGGAGAAGATTGGCTCCGGAGCCAGAGGGCCCAGATTGAGTTTAATCCCTACTGTGTTGGTGGTGAACGGCGAGAGAACGCCATTGGGATGCCCACCAGAGGAAGAGATAACCATAGTGGTGGAGGAAGATGTAAAGTTACCTCCTAGGACCGCAGTGTCATGGAAAGGGTAGGCTAATGTCAGAAAAAAACAGTACGGAGAGGACCTCTGCAGTTGGTCCCTGTAGAAGGAAAGGCCTAGAAATTCAACGAGGTAACCCTATGCGAAACGGTAGTGGAGGCAGCCGAGTTACGCCCATAATGATGGTGAACCAGGCCCAAAAAAAGACAATAAAGGTTAGGAGAGGGAGAAGATAGGAAGAGCACTTCCCCTACGAACTCTGAATCGGGTGAGATTCGAGGAGGAACGAAGGAAATAGTAGAGCAAACAGAAGGAATTGAAAAGGAGCAAGCAGACAGTGAAATAGCTGCTCTGAGAGAGAAAAAGGTAAAGGCAGGAGAGACCACCAAGTATGCCATAATAGAGGAAAGACTGTATTATCTCTCAGGAAGGGATGAAGAAGTCAAACCCAAGTTGTATGTGCCCAAAAAGTTTAAGACCAGAGATATTGGAACAGTGCCACGAGAGGTTGGGTCACATGGGAATTGATAGGACATGTGATCTCATAGGAAGAAAGTACTATTGGCCCAAACTGTACGGAGAAGTCACTAACTATGTTCGAAGTTGTGTAGTGTGCCAGTCGCAGAGCAGAAGGCAGGAAATGGCACCCTTGAGGAAACAGACGTACCCAACTTCCCTTCGAGAAAGTGAGTATGGACGTATCAGGACCATATGGGGAAACTGCACAAGGAAACAACTATATAGTGAGTTTTGTCGATTGGCTAACAAATTGGCCTGAAGCATTTGCAGTACCAGACAAGAAGGCCAGAACTGTGGCCGGGTTGATAATAAGCGAAATCTTCCCTAGGTATGGTGCCCCTGTGCAGTTGGTAACAGATAATGGCACGGAGAATGTGAACAGCATCATGAGAGAGGTTTTGACAGGTTTGAATGTAGAGCACATAAAAACATCCCCATATCACCCCCAGGAAATGCTAAAGTGGAAAGGTTTCATAGAACCTTGGGAGATGTATTGGCCAAGTTGGTCAGAGAAAACATTGGAAATTGGGACTTGTATTTGACGCAGGCTCTGGCGGCCGTGAGGTTTACGATAAACGAAACCTCCAGATTTTCTCCTTATTTTTTTGTTGTTTGGCAGAGACGTGGTCCTGCCTGTAGATAACCTACTGAAGCCCCGAAGAAGGTATATGGGAGAAGATCATCATCAACTATTGCTGGAACAGCAACATAAGATATTCGTACAGGCCAGAAGAAGAATAAAGAGGGCCCAGAAGAAAAAGAAATGAGAGGGTGAATGCTGAAAGAAAGGTGGTAGAATTGAAGGTTGGAGACCCTGTCTACTATAAAATCCACCAGAGAGAAGGAAAACTGGACCAGAGATGGGAACCGTACTACCGGATAGTAGAGCAGACGGGCCCAGTATCATATGTAATATGGGATCAAGTGGCAGGACGAGCGAGGAGGGTTCATGCCAATGATCTGAAGAAGGCTGAAATAGCTAACCTGGAAATGAGCGAGCCGAGGCCTAAGAAGACAAGGAAAAGGAAGGTAACTCTGGTTGAACCGGAAGGAATGGAGACGGAGGAAGACTCCGAAGAAGATGAGGAGATAGGTCGACTTGACCAGATAAACGAAGCAGTCCGAGTGACGGAGTTGGAACCCTCAGCGGGGATTAGCGATGTTCAGTCGTCGACTGAATCAGTGCAGAGAAGACCCTGTGAGGTCGCCATCACACCCCCATGTCCGAAGAAAAGGAAGAAAAAAACGAAGAGGTCCAAACAAGCAGTCGAAGGCTTTAAAAAGAGGCACCCTGAACAGGACGAAGGGTCCAGCGAGTGGGAGGAGGAGGATCAAATACCCCTTTCCCAGCTTAAGGAAAGGATAAGGAACAGAAAAGTTTAGACATAGAGTCGAGAGGTATTAAAAGACATTCAAGGCGAAGACTCTAAACAGGAAGAAGAATCAAGGGATGAAGAAGAGGACAAAAAACCTCCTGGACGAGAATTAAACACAGAAAGAAGGTTAGAGGTTGAACAGGAATCACCTCAGAAGATGAGATCAGGGAGGAGAAGAACCCCAAATCTCAGTAGAACAAAAGGGCTGTGCAGAATAGGAGCATTTAGTGTCAACAGATAACGACACTGGCTCATCCAAAATCCTATTGGCTGACTATGGTAGATGTGAGTGGAGGGGATGGAGATGCAGGCTGCACCTCACGAGGAACGGAAGATCATTGGCATTATTGATTGGCCACCAGTGGTGTCATGAAGTACGACCTTTAGAGTGGGCGCCACGCACACCTGACCGGACCATTCTGTCTGCTAGAGGTTAGTTAGAGGAGGAGGAGCCGAACTAAGAGAAAAGTTATGAAATGATTGAGTGATGAGTCGAGCGAGACTAAGTGGTTGTGAAGAATAACAACAAGAGAATTTGTTACCTTTCAGGAATGATAGCTAGGTACAAGGTGGAAGCAGACTACATAGCATTAAATTCAGGAGAACGAAATTCATGTTGCTATCAGCTGAAGAAGCTAGAAGGTGTAGAGATGATACCCTGGGGACTTGTACCTCGTTGAGCCCTATCTATAAAACTGGTAACCGCAAACTGTGCATACTAGAATTGTTTGAAGGAAGGGGAGGGAAGGAATCAAAAAGAATCTGCCAAGTGGAGGTATTAACAAACTCGGCGTTACCACAAGCTATCAGTGTTTCAGACGGGGTGTGGGCAGTAGCCACCAGAAACATATCAGCCTGTCTAGGGTATGTGGGGAGAGTCCACAAGGACATTAAGAATAAGGCCACCGTTATCCCTGGTGTCGCTACCCATGGGATGTTCGGCGGTTGGGGTGTCCATCTCCTTGCCCCCCTATTACCAGATGGAAGAAAGGTATGAAGAAAAAGCCTCACTCATCGAGACGATTAGTAGAGGCTTAGTCAATTGTACAGAATTATGGGAGCCGATAGTGAAGAGATTCTCTAATGTCACCTTAAATAAAATGCCAATTTTAATGAAGCCCATAGAAAAGATCGATATGGATCAATTAAAGAGATAAGTTAAGTGCGCTGGGAGACGAAGGTGTAGCTTGGGAAGACGATGAGCAGATCGCGATAAATTGGTCAATAGTAATGGGTACATTCCTAGTTATAGCCATCGGGGGGTGTAATAATATGGAAGATTAAGAGTAGGAGAAGATTAGCGAACGACAGTCTAGTGAGCATGCAACAACTCGAGGGGAGATGCCGAGCAGTGTTCCTCACTCAGACAGGACTGGCGAAGAAATTGCTGGAAGACCAATGGAGGAGGCTGGCGTGAGACCACCACGTGCGGCGGAAAAACCTCCCACAGCAGAGAGAGAAAAACATTGACCAAGAAGAACAAACCCTAAAGAACACATCTGCACCTACAGACACACGCACACATTTCATTTGCATGTAGAACAAAAGAAAATGAAAAGAACATTTCATTGCATGTAGAACAGAAGAAAATGAAAAGAACATTACATTGCATGTAGAACAAAAGAAAATGAAAAGAACATTACATTGCATGTAGAACAAAAGAAAATGAAAAGAACATTTCATTGCATGTAGAACAAAAAAAGAAAATTGCAGAAAAGAACATTACATTGCCTGTAGAACAAAAGAAAATGAAAAAGAACATTTCATTGTATGTAAGAACAAAAGAAAATGAAAAAGAACATTTCATTGCATGTAGAACAAAAGAAAATGGAAAGAACATTACCCTTGCATGTTAGAAAGTAGAATAGAATTGCATGAGACAAATGCATGGTGCATGTTAAATGATGTAATTGGGTTTAGGTGTCATTTACGGGTAAATGACAAATCGGTTAATAGGGAGGATTATGGCACCTGCATTTTATTGGAAATATTCATAGAAATATGAGTTAATTTTTCTTATTCAGTTTATTAAACAGGTTGTTAATTTTTTTTTTAAAAACGGAAAATAACTGAGTTGAAAATAATTCACTAAGAATGTACTAGACGATCCTAAGGAAAGAAGAAGGAAAGAAAAGAAAAAAAGGAAGGAAGGGAAGAAAAAGAAAGAAAGAGAAATGTATGACGCATGACCCAGTTGATGGTAGAGATAGGTCTGCGTGTGGTCGACTTTATTTTTTTTTAAAACAAAGGGAAGAATAGAATTGGAAATAATAAAAAAAAAAGAAAGGAAAAGACATGATATCGACCAGATGTCGGTCAGAGGCCTCTGACCGACTCTTGCATCAAAACTCCTTATCAATTTGGAGTGAAGAGAAATTTTTATTTTTTTTTTTTGAACAATAGAAACGAAATTTGTGATCTGAGAGAAAGTGTCTTTGGGTTGAGGGGAGTGACCAGTGAAACGATATACAATTGACCTGTTAAGAATTGGACACCCACGTTAAGAAAGTAGAGATATTTCGACCTAGATAATTAAGATTTTCGACTATCAGGTAAAACAAAGAGGTAAAAAAAGAACAATTGCTTTGGCTCACAGAGGGCGCCAAGAAGGCGGAAAAAGAACCTTTTCTAAAGTCAAGACTAATTAGCAGCGGGCTGTTTGACAAAGTCCAGGTGAAAGAAAGCTAAAAGATTGTCATTTTGCGTACGTGCAAAAAGGTGCGAAATCGGATTTTGTTTTTTTTAAAACCAGCACGAGGTAACCACCCCGCCAACAAAAGGGAGAGGGTGTTCGGTCAATAACAATTGGTCGAATACAATCACGTGACCGCGGAAGAAGAAGGAAAAGAAAACCTCGATCAATAACTGTTGGACGAGGCGGTCACGTGGGCTGCGGAAAAGAAGAGAAAGAAAGGTTCGATCAGGAACGATTGGTTGAGAGCGATCACCTGACATGAGAGAGACTAAGAGAAATGGATATGCGCCGCCCCACCAAGAGCACTGTGAGAAAGTAGGGGCAAAAAACAATAACGATAATGGAAAGTCAAAATTAATACGACTTTTTGAAATTATCGAGAAAAACCCCCTGACGCCGACAGACCCACCCCAGTTTGTTGCGGCGTCAATATAAGCAGGACCCCAGTCGACAGAAATCAGTTTGAGTTGGAGATGCAGCCGGAGTTGGGCTGAGTTGCAGCAGGACCGCGGGCAGGGAAGATCCTGAACGCGGACATAAGACCCGATTCACTCGCCCCCTTTGCGGGCAAAAGAACCCTCAGACAGAAGGACTTCCAGCCCAAGTCGAAGACAGAAGAACTTCCAGCCCAAGTAGATGAAGAAGAAGATTGCCTGAAAACCTGAGAAGAGTTGGAGCTGAAGTTGGAGCTGAAGTTGAGCTGAAGTTGAGTTGAAGTTGGAGTTAGGTTGGGCGTGAGTTGCAGTTCACCCCTCGGACGACAGAAGAATCCTCGAAACAAGAAATCCTTCCAGCCCAGTTGAAGACAAGAAATCTTCCACCGAATTGAAGCAAGAAATCTTCCACTGAATCGAAGCAAAAATCTTCCACTGAATCAAAGCAAGAAATCTTCCACTGGGTTGAAACAAGAAATCTACCAGTCTAAACAGAAGAAGAAGAAGAAATACAACTCAAGTCGGAGAGAAGGATCAACTGCGAATGATCGATAGAAATTAGCCCCAGTGTCGAACTGAACCACACTCCGACATACATACATGATTCTAGAAAGTAGGTAATTCGACATTTTCCTATTGTGTGATAGAAGCTTGGTGCCATAGTCCACAGAGCGGGTCGGGAATTGAGAACAATTTTGTTTTATGTAACGGACTTTAAGATATAAAAGGTTGTTACCCTTTTTATCAACAATTTTGTTTGGTGTCGTGAGTTTTTATTTTATTTGTGTTTTGCCACCCCCGTCGGACTCAACTTGTATCGGCCCCGATCCCTGCTGGTCCCGTCTGTCTAAGATCTAAACACAGCGTGGGTAGACAGACCGGAGATCGGTATAGTTGCTTTAGTGACCAGGTATTGGAAGCGAGTCGGGAAAGGCGAGGCTGGTGATCATCTGACCAAAGGGTTGGAGCGGCACGCTTGGACCCAGGAGGAACGACCAGGAGGAGCGACGTCACCGTTGGCGCCGTAACCAAAGGATCCGACACTGGGCCAGGTGTGTAACCGTCACAGTGGGGTTTGTGTAAAATTATGACAGGTAAAAATCATTATTATTTATATTTATTTTTAAATTTTGGAAAAAAAATGGGGGTTTATTTGTTATATTTAAAGCTGGTTATTTGTTTGTTTTTGATGACTGTGTATATGTAACAGGTAGAAATTTGTAATCCTTATTGGTTATTTTATATGGTAATGTTTTAATATTTAATATGCTGGGTGAGAGAGTAGTTTAATTTAATAACGTGTCTATATGATATGATGTGATAGTAATGTTGCAAGGATTGGAGACAATGATAATATAATTAGCTAATATATATATATATATATATATATATATATATATATATATATATATATGCAAATGTAAAAGAACAAAGAATAAATTTACAACGTTCAAAATATTAATTTAAAACAGGGCTCAATACAAAATCGAGTAATAAATATTATACAGTTACATTAGAACATATAATTACTACAAAATTGTACATTTTATTTCGAAGTTTAAATAAAATTTCTCTTCAGGTAATTAATAATGATGCTAATAAACGAAATTGCAATATAATTATTCAATATAATTTCATTGGCTTAATTTGTATCAACATCTTCTCCTGTTGTTTCCTTTACTTTCCTCTTCTTTTGTCTCTGTGTAATTTTGAATATCCTCTTCTCTTTCTTTTGCCTTTCTTTTCTTTCCATTCTCTTGGTAGTAAGTTTTATTTCTTCATCTTTCTTTTTCTTTCCTCTTCCTTTTCCTTTTGATGATTTCTTTTTTCTTTCCTTTTGTCTTTATAAAAATCCTTTTTACATTTTAGGGAAAAATTTTTCAAAAACGAAAATTGAAGTGATGTTTCATAAATTGTAATTTTAAATAAGATCATTTATTACCATCATTGTTAATTACCTGAAGAGACATTTTATTTAAACGTTAAAATAAAAACTTACAAGTTTGTAGTAATTACGTAATTACTTACATGTTCTAATGTAACAGTGTATAATAGATAGATAGATAGATAGATAGATATGAAAAGAAGGACATAGATTACAACAGATGGATAGAGCGAAATAGATAGATTTGAACAGACCTAGATAGATAGATAGATTTGAACAGATATATATCTATATAGAGATAGATAGATAGATAGATAGATAGATAGATAGATAGATATGAACAGACCTATATAGATAGATAGACTTGAACATATGATGTGTGTATTCATATATATATATATATATATATATATATATATATATATATATATATATATATATACATATATATATATGTGTATATATATATGCATATATGTGTGTGTATTTATATATAACGAGATATACATATATAAAACCCGAAAGAAATATATGCTTACTCATTGATACATATAAATAAGTATGTTTATTAATCGATGGTTTATAAGTGAATAAAAAATAATAAAAGTTCACGTAAAAACAGAAATGGCACAGAAATACCTTATCTGTCAAAATGGCTGTTCAGTTTATTCTAAAATGCATAACTTGTGACAGTTTTCCGACAGTTCTATCGTGAGAACATCATTCTGCTGGCATTTGTAAATATTCATGCGACATCTCTATCTGAGAATTTGAAAAGCTTAAAAACTCTGTGGCATATGTTGTTGATGATATAGCAGACGTTGAAAACGTCATTTCCGGTTTTAACGTCATTTCCGTTAAAAAAAAAAAAAAAGCTGTTATACTAAACCTTATCAACAGTTCTGTCGTGCGGACATCATTCTGTTGGCCATTGCATATATCAATACCACATTGTTATTTGAGAATTTAAAAAACTATGTGGTATATGGTGTTGATTATATAAAACGACATTTCTGTTTTTAATACCATTTACGTAAAAAAAAAGTTATCCACGCTTTTAACGTAGATTACACTGAAAACATTATAGGTGTTGTTTACTTTAAAAAAAAGTTATTCACGTTTTAACGTTATTTACGATTTAAACGTGAATCACGCTTTCATGTTATTTACGGTTTAAACGTGAATAACGTTTTGACGTTATTTACGTTAAAAACATTATTTCTAACCTTATTTGAAAATGTTATTTATTTTTAAAAATTGTTTTATTTACTATTTCAGTTTACTGTTTATTTTAACGTTTTTAATAATCTAAATAACATTTTAACTTCATTCGTCTACCAGTTGGACAGCAGTCAATAATGATGAATATGTTTAGACTTTTGTAACTATTATTTAAATAAATTTATTTTGCTCTATAGACTTTCCCAAACCAAGCCCTAACACTTGGTTATACATTTTATATAAGCTTCTTGACTTACTCTTCTATATTTTAACAGTTTGTTTCTTCTCTTCTACAGTATCTTTACATATCGAAAATAATCAGAGGCTGAGCAAAGATTGTGTATATTGATGTGTAATGTCTACCTACAATATGGCGAAGAGTTCAAGAAGTTCGTGTCAAAAATTATACAAGAAAAAATAGAATCAAAACGACTTTTACTGATGAATGGTGAAGTGCCTCTGACACGTGAGGAAGCTTCTACAGAAAACGGATAACTACAAAGAAATTCGTGATAACAATGAAATGAAACTTCTGGAATACGTAATGAGGAAAACCAATTCGGAGAAGTTAACACTCACATGAGTCTTTGAAAGCTAGCAAATTAGAGGGAAAAACAGCAAGACGTCACAAACCTCCTTGTAGACTCAGCAGAAGATTTTCAAAATGCTACTCGACTCGATCAGAGCAGCTAGAGCAAAACACGGTTTAGAAATCAACGCAAAGAAAACCAAGTGTATTATCAACTCAAAAAAACAGTTCCTGGACCAAAATACCATATTACTTGCGAGAATCAAAATATTAACCGACAATATTTCCTTGGTAGCAGATAGTCGCCGTGAGATAGAAATCTACCGCCGAATAAAAGACGAATTCAATCGGCTTTGAAACATTTTCACTGACAGAAGTTCTCCGTTAAATCTGAAACATCGTACGTATGGTCAGTTTTAATCTATGGCTCTGAGGCGAGGACCCTGATCACCAAAAACCAAACGGACACTCCGAGTCACAGAAATATGGTTCTTCTGGTGAATGTTAAAAGTTCCTCGGACTGCCCATTAAACGAACGACTCAGTTCTTCAAAATGTTCAACGAGAACACATTCTGCTCTAAATCACTGGGTGCCGACAGAAAAAAAAATCGAAAACAAGTACTTGAAGATCTTTGTTTAGGAAAACGTTTCCGCGGTTCAAATGCCCGTGGAAGACAGCCAGTCAGTTATACACGCTTAGGCGATCATGTTTGTTTCGGTAAATGACTGACGAGGCTTATTTTTTCCCGCAATAGGTTGCCATTTCTTTTTGCGGTAGACCAGTTGCCATCCAATGCTATATAGGTCTGTCCTGCTATTTACCCATAGCTAGTGGGAGGGGGAGAAGAAGAGTATTTATACCTTTCCAAAGGGTATTAGCACGTAAGTGAATGTAATGGATTCGACTGAAATTCGAACTCGGCCCTCCGATTCCACAATCCAAGCTGCTATCCATTACTCCACCGAAGACAGCAGACCATTTTTGCCCTTCCCCTCAAACCGAGACAATTTTACGGCACGGCAAGGCACGGTGCAATGGTCGTTTCTGATTTCAGACCATTCGCCCATTGGTGTATCACCCACGGCACTTTAGACGACGACGTTTACAGCAATTATGAATGTAACCAACTCGGGCGGAATTTGATCTCGGTACGATGATTCCACTTTCCGCGTTGATAATACCCACGCACCCGCTATGAACGACACACGGAAATAAGACGAGTATATATAGAATGTGTGACTGAAGTTCACTGGAGAAAACAATGGCTTCATGTGTGTGCTTGTGTGTAAGCGTATGTGTGAGCGTATTTGTGTATGTTGTACTTCCCATCAATGTGAACCTTAAATATTGTGGTTTACGGTAAGTTGATATCATGGAAGATTTTTGACTGTAGACCAACCCTTGCCTTGGTACTATCGACTAAATTATTTTCTATTGAAACAACTTACTTCACATTATTATAATAAAATGATAAAATTGTAGTGTAATAAAAGTCTTCTTACTTTATAGTGTTTTTCCAAGCGTAGCTTAGATGTGGCACAAGGCCGAAAGTAAGGGGCACCCAGTGAGGATAGAATTCACTACTCAGTCGTAATTGTTCTAGAGAGACAAGCTTCCTAACCATTACACCGCCTCGAGGTGCCCAAGTCTTCTTACTTTATATAATATGTGATATATATATATATATTATCACTTGATGATTAGTAGGGATAATTCGAGGTGAATATAAATCCAGAGAGTGGTCCACGTAAGAAAAGAGCTTTTATAAAATTGTTCTAAACAGATGGAGTCCACAAAATAAATTATCACCTGACCGAATAGATTTTTAAGGATCCTGTATTCATTATATATATATATATATATATATATATATATATATATATATATATATATATGTTGCCTAAATGAAAGGAAAGAATATCCATTCGAATTTATTTAGGATCATTCGCGCGGCCATATGTATAAATCATATCTGCCTGCTCACGATATGATTATCCTGCAATTATGCAACGGAACACTTCTCTGTTAACTCACTACTACATGTGTTAAACGTTGAAGACACACTAGCCACAAATGTACACGATTGAAAAATGTAACCTAGTCTACATAGTAACACAGCGCCATCTACCGTGAACTTTCTTTAAAATTAATAATTCCAAAACGAAGGTTTTGCGGAAACATGATTAAATGAACTTTTTGTCCTTGCTTTCGTATGAGGAACCCGACACCAAAGTTTATAAAAGCATTTACATACAGAATATATATATATATTTATATATATATATATATGATATGTATACTTGGAAATTATTAGTGTAAAAGTTAGATTACACACACACACACATACATATATATATATATATATATATATATATATATATATATATATATATATATATATATATATATATATAACTGAGCGTGTTCGCACGTGTGTTTAAAAATCACTATGACAACGGAATTCAGATTTATCTCAATTACAATATGTTGCCTTTGTAATTTACCTCTGGTGAGGATTTTAGAAAAGGTCGAAAGTGCTTTTGTTAAAAAAAAAAAAAAAAAACTATGGCGTCTTACGTAATTAATTTCATCTTAACATCAAGAAACTAATTAGACAACTGAAAAGATCCGTATAAAAATAATTAGGCACAATAAGTTTGAATGAAGTTGCCTAATATATATATATATATATATATATATATATATATATATATATATATATATATATATATAAATGTGTGTGTGTGTGTGTGTGTGTGCGCGTGTGTGTGCATGTAATGTATATAAACTCGATTATGTATTCAATAATTTTAAAAAATTTTTTAAATTAATTTACATTTTTAATTTCGCGCATGCGCTTTGTTTTATTTGATTTTGTACACTGCACAATATGGTAGGGTCAGTTGGGTACTGTCTGTGACAAAAAAGAGCAGCAAGTCGCCTCCGCCAACAATTTGGAAAAGCCTTGCTGCACTGCTTGGCATTCGCGCCGAACGCCCCAATACGAACATTTCAGAGATTTTAGGTGTCAATATATATATATATATAATTATTTATTTAAAAATATGATTCCAACTCGCGACATAAGATGTCTCATGTTTCAAAACAAGAGCCGAAATCTTCAATATAATTATTTGAATTAAATTGAGTTAAAATGAGCTCTGTTCCATCTTCAAGCGATTTTTTTTTTTTGGAATAACGTGTTTCTGAAATTTACGTGTTTTAATAATTGAAATCAAAATTTCCATGGTAACAGCTAGGGCGAATTGTTTAAATTGGGTAGGCGTGTGTTGGGTGTTAATAATAAGTATCAATATAGAGTTACTTTCGTGGATGTCAAGTCAGGGAAAGGTGGGGGTGTCTAAATTTGAAACGGAAGATATATTAACCCTAGTCTGGTTGGCGCGTCTATGGAGATTTATTTATTTTTTTATTTTATTTTTTTATGAAAGGGATATATATATATATATAATTCATTCGAAAAATATTACAGAAATATGTTATAAAATCACTACAAAAATAGCCATTTTGTTTCAACACTTCTGGTGTCTTATCAAGTGATGGTGTTGAAAGAAGAATAAATGGTTTTAAAAGGTTAAAATCAATTAACCACCCCTCGCAAGGGGAAACGCTGTTACATAAGCTGCAGTGACCAATCAAAATACAAGTATATGAGAATTCAAAAATGACCAATCAAAATACAAGTATATGAGAATTCAAAAATGACCAATCAAAATACAAGTATATGAGAATTCAAAAATGACCAATCAAAATACAAGTATATGAGAATTCAAAAATGACCAATCAAAATACAAGTATATTAGAATTCAAAAAACTTAACAACGCACCTTGGTTATAATAATTAATGCTTTAATGTTAGGGTTAGACTAAAATAGAAATCATTCTAACTAATTAAAATTAAATTTTACTATAAAATTGAAAATTAAAAATTATCAATTTTAAATTTAATCTGTTTTAAGTTTAAAATGTTATAAAATTATTTAAAGAGGAAACAGAAAAAATACATGTTTTGTTATTTTGTTTTAATTGAAAGGCCAAAGATTTACTTGGAATAAACGTTAAAATCTGATGTTGATGCTAAGCTTCGTTACAGCTGAAGTGATGATGTGGGCAGAGGAGGGTGAAATCTTGCAGAAGACAATATATACACAATCAGATTATAATATACAAACACATAGACATATTTAAATATATAAACACGCAAAATAGAATTTATTCCGTAAACACCAATCCTATACTTTATATATATATATATATATATATATATATATATATATATATATATATATATATATATATATATATATATGTACAAGTGTGTACAAACCACGAGCGCACAAATAAAAGTGTAATATAAACAGAGTGCCAGAGGCACAGTGGAATAATGAATAGAGGCTCGGATTCAGGAATCGGAGAGCTGAGTCTGAATTCCAGTCGAATCCATTACTAATACCCTTGGGAAAGGTATGGATCAGTAGCAGGACAGACAGGGGTCTATAGGCTTGAATGGCAACTGGTCTACCGCAGAAAGAAATGACAACCTGCTGCGGAAAAAATCTGCCTCGTCAGTCATGTATCGAAAGATACATGATCGCCTAAGCGTGTAATCCGCATGGCACATAACTGACTGACTGATTGTCATATATTAATATATATCAATGCATCATCTACGATATTGAACTCTCTGCGCTGAATTCAGTGGATTTAGGAATCTTTTTACAAAACACACGCACACACGCATATACACAAACACACGTATATATATATATATATATATATATATATATATATATAAGTGAAAAATATATATATATAAAAGTGAACACTGAAGTCAACACTTAGAGGCGACAGGCTGTTTTCATGACGATTCCGTCTAGCATGAAACAGCCTGTCGCCTCTAAATGTTGACTTCAATGCTCACTTTATATTTATATACGCTCTATCTCTGATATTGAGCACTTTATCCCATAAATATAGCACACCTTAAAACTATATTTCTTCATATATATATATATATATATATATATATATATATATATATATATATATATATAAAAGAACGATATATATATATATATATATATATATATATCATTCTTTCAGAGGCGAGAGAAGATATCTTATTCTCTCTGTGTTGATTGAAAAGTGAAACTTAAACAGGGTAAAGCCTCGACTATAAATAAATGATGATATTTATAATGTCGACAGGATTATACACTGTTCCGTGTCTGTGTATCGACACATGTGTGCGTATGCCGTTGGTATAGATAGATAGATAGATAGATAGATAGATAGATAGATAGATAGATAGATTGTGTGAGAGATGTAGGTGGATAGAGAAAACGCAACCTAATGAAATTTCTGTTTGAGGCGCACCTGTGAGAAGCAAGAACAAAATTTACAGTGAAGAGAAATTTCTTGAAAGTCCGGGCGTGAAAAAAAAAAAAAATAGCCGCTCTCACGTACGCGCATGCGCAGGTCTGACTTATCTGCGAGGCAATATGGAACACCTTGTGCGGCCATTACTTTTCTTTCTTTTCTTTCTTTCATTTTGAGGGGCAAATTTATCTATACTCGGGCGAATATTCCCTATCGATTTTAGAAGAAAGAAAGAAACTTCGATCCATCTCAAGTGTTGATTAACTTTCGCAGAGCTTTCAATCTTGCATTTGGAAGCACCAATGTCCTATCTACCATTGCTTAGTGGCCACAAGACCGTTGCAAGTTTCATTATCGCTTTCCCGTTTGAAAAACGAACAATTGGTTTGACAATATTGTATAGAGAATTAAATAAAGAATTCGTTCGTTTTCTGTTTTCTTTTTCCTTCTTCTTTTCTCCTCATCTTCTTCCTTTATTATAACTATTATTATTGATATTATTCATCCAGATTTACCGTTACAAGAGTCAGATAAGAAGAAAAAAATAGAGTATTTTTTTTAATCAATTCACTCTAAAGCAAGGCGATAATGCCACTAAAACGCAAGGGGACGACATGGAGGGAAAGAAAATGAAAATACTTTAAAAACAACCGGAAACCCAGTCATAAAAATGAAACAAGAAGACACCTGTATTCCTGTTCAAAAGACCGGCGAGAAGTGTAAACTGAACGATAGAGGTACCTATCTACTCCTATTGAGGAAAAATAAAAAGTTTAAAAATAATTAAAATAAATAATAAATAAAATTTCAGAGTTTAGACGGAGATGTTAGAAATATAAAATTGAAGTAGTTTAGAATGCATCGGAAGCCCAATCCTAAGCATCAAACAAATGATAAATATCTACACCTATTCAAAAGACATGTGAGGTGTGTGAACCCCGCGAGAGGTGAACCTATTTACTCCTATTGAAGAAAGATTTTTAAAAATAGATAAATAGTATATAAAATTTCAGAGTTTAGGCGGACATGTTAGAAGTATAGAAGAAGAATACTTTAGAAGGAAACGGAAACCCAATCCTTAGAAAGAAACAAGTGATAAACCTTTGCTCTTATTCAAAAGAAGATGGAGAAATATGAAACGAACGATTGGGGAAGTAGACTTTAGAAGAAGCTGGCAACCCAGTCCTAAGCAGATAACAAGGGATAAATCTCTGCTCCTGTTCAAAAGACAGTAAAGTAGTGTGAACCGGACAATAGGCGAACCTATCTACTCCTATTAAAGCATTGCTGTTATATCGGGTTCCGAACTTCTGCAACTTTAGTATTTAAAAATCGTTTGCGCAAGAAAACTGAAACTATTTAGAAAATAGTTTTACTGTAAGCAAGCCGCCTACATTCGGAGAGAAAATGAGTAGCTACACAAAATAGAAAGGGGCGTAAGACCAGGATGTGTCTTCTCTTATTCTGATTCTTATTAAAATGATTTCTTTACCTTATTCTGATTCTTATTAAAATGATTTCTTTACCTTATTCTGATTCTTATTAAAACGATTTCTTTACCTTATTCTGATTCTTATTAAAACGATTTCTTTACCTTATTCTGATTCTTATTAAAATGATTTCTTTACCTTATTCTGGTTCTTATTAAAATGATTTCTTTACCTTATTCTGCTTCTTATTAAAACGATTTCTTTACCTTATTCTGATTCTTATTAAAACGATTTCTTTACCTTATTCTGATTCTTATTAAAATGATTTCTTTACCTTATTCTGATTCTTATTAAAATGATTTCTTTACCTTATTCTGGTTCTTATTCTTTACCTTATTCTGCTTCTTATTAAAACGATTTCTTTACCTTATTCTGATTCTTATTAAAATGATTTTTTTACTTTTCTGCTTCTTATTAAAACCTTTTATTCTGATTCTTATTAAAATGATTTCTTTTTATTAAAATGATTTCTTTTACCTTATTCTGCTTCTTATTTTCTTTATTATTCTGATTCTTATTAAAATGATTTTTAACCTTTTCTGATTCTTATTAAAATGATTTCTTTACTTATTCTGATTCTTATTAAAACGATTTCTTTACCTTATTCTGATTCTTATTAAAATGTTTTCTTTACCTTATTCTGATTCTTATTAAAATGATTTTATTAAAATGATTTCTTTACCTTATTCTGATTCTTATTAAAACGATTTCTTTACCTTATTCTGATTCTTATTAAAATGATTTCTTTACCTTATTCTGATTCTTATTAAAATGCTTTCTTTACCTTATTCTGATTCTTATTAAAATGATTTCTTTACCTTATTCTTATTCTTATTAAAATGATTAAAATAAAATATCATAGGCTATTAATATTATGTTAGCCATATAAATCCCGATAGTCTTGGAGTACACCAATTCTGATATTTTAGATACAGTCTTCTAGCGATTAAGTCCAACTATTATTTCTCCTATATTATTATTATTATTATTGTTGTTGTTGTTGTTGTTGTTGTTGTTGTTGCCTTTGTTGTTGTTGTTGCCTTTGTTGTTCAGGTTGAATTTTTCATTTCTTTTTCTTTTTGTTTTTAAAAGTTTTTTCTTTTCTTTTGTTTTATTTTTGTTACTTTTTTTTTAATTCCTGACTATTAGTGTTTTTTGTTTGTACATTTTTTTAATTAAGAATTTCTTCCCGGCATTTCTTGTAATTGTATGTTTGTTTCGAGTTTTATAATAAAAAAATGCCATTATTCTTAGTTTTTTTTATTATCATTTTTCTCATTCTTGAAATATTTTCTACTTTCTCCTCACTTTTCTCAAAAGCTTAAATTCCCTTTGCGATGTTTCCCCCCGCCTTTTTTTTAATCCCTTTCTTACGCGTTTGGAATGAAATATTGTGAAACGTGCGCATGAGAATCCATTTTAAAAACAAAATAAAACCGAAAAAAAAAAATACCAACAAGCGTTCCCTGTTCATCGGACTTCCTTTTATTGAATCAAATGCAAAATTCGATAGCAAGATTCGATTGTGTTACCAATAAAATAGCATCTAATGGCAGATCGATAACCAATTAACCATATCGACCCGCTTGGTTGCCATCAAATGACATGCATAGGCCAATAAAAGACGGACGGATGTGAAATGCGCGTTCCCTTTCAGATGAGACCCCAAAGAAATCGAATTGTCCCCTAGCATCACGTGTGAGAAAGCCGATTCGTTTAATAGGCTTCTAATGACGTAGCAACGTTTGATTGGTTCTTCCTTTTCTAAATTTATGACATGAAGATTCATGACCGTTCTCGTTCCGCCATTTTTCTTCTTTTTTTTTTCTTTTTTTTTGTCAGGATTGGGGGGGGTATTACGCGGAAATCAACATTTCCGCTGACCTGTCTTGTTGAAACTTATCTCTAATACTAGTAATCAGTGTTCAAATCATGGCAAAGCAGAAACTTCCAGTACATTCTTTCCCAACAGCCTCTCATTTTTTTTAAAAAAAAAACTTATTTTGTTGACCGTCTTTTTTATTTGACTGAAATCAATAAATTCCAAACTGACAAAGGCAATCAATGATTGTTATAACTTTTTCCTACACCTGAATATACCTAAGTTGACACTAAGACGATTCTTAAAATTAAACCAATTAGTCAAATAGTGAACACCTTAATTTATACTTTGGACTAATGTTTGTCGGGGAGTCATGCCTTCATCGTTAAAAACATGGTGGGGGGGATATTAGAGAATCATGTCTTCTTCGTTTTATAATTTTGGTATCAATTTTGCTTTTTGTTTTTGACACGTCTAGAAAATTCATGGCGAACATTGCGCGAAAAAATGCAAAGGAAAATATCTTTTCTTTGTTTTGTTTTGGTTTTTTGTTTCGTTTTGTTTAATTTTTACTAGGATATTTCACTTAAAATCAGTAAATTTATATTTACACCTTGCAATTACTATAGAGATTTAAATCTCGCTCAACAGGTGATGTTTTCTTTCAGCCTATTAGAAATGACTAATTTCCTTCAGCAAATAGATAGATAGATAGATAGATAGATAGATAGATAGATAGATAGATGAATAGATGATATGAATATATTATGATAGATAGATAGATAGATAGATAGATAGATGAATAGATGAATGATAATTATTATTATGATAGATATATGATAGATAGATAGATAGATAGATAGATATGATAGATAGATAGATAGATAATAATATTATGATAGATATATATATATAGATAGATAAGAATATTATATGATAGATAGATAAGAATATTATGAGATATAGATAGATAGATAGATAAGAATATTATGAGATGGATGAGATAGATAGATAGATAGATAGATAGATAGATGATAGATAGATGAATAGATAATGGATAAGAATATTATGAGATAGATAGATAATAATATTATGATAGATAGATAGATAAGATCAATAAATAGATAGATAGATAGATAGATAGATAGATAGATAGATAGATAATGATATTATGAGATATATATATATATATAGATAGATAGATATTATAAGATAGATAGATAGATAAGAATAGATATATAGATAGATAGATAAGATAGATAGATAGATAAGAATATTATGAGAGATAGATAGATAAGTATATTATGATAGATAGATAGATAGATAGATAGAATATCGGGCAAGTCAAACTCTCGTCTAACTTTTTGAATGCCCTGTAAAACAAAACTATGTCTACTTTTTAACTACCCTATAAATGAAACTTACGTTTAGCTCTTTGACTTTCCTATAAACCAAAATTTACGTCTATCTTTTTGAGTCCCAATAAACCAAAACTGCGTCTACATTTTTAACTTCCCTATGAACCAAAATTGCTTCCATTTTTTCGACTTACTATGGCTACCTATTTAAGTCCCCTATAATTGTTTTTTTATTCTTTTATAAACCGAAACTACTTTTAGACTTCTCTATTAACAAAACCTACTTCAAGCTTCAACTCTCCTATAAACCAAATCTCCATTTACCTTTTTCACTCTCCTATAAACAAGTCCCACGTCCACCTTTTTGACTCTCCCATAAATTCAAACTACCTCTAGCATTTTCACTACCCTATAAACCAAAATTTCGTCTACCTTTTGACTCACCTATAAACCAAAATTAGTTTTTGCTTTTTGACTCCGCTATCAACGAAACCTACGACTCTCCTATAAACCAAAATTACGACTACCTTTTTGACCCACTTCAAAAATATAAGTAGGTCTACCTATTTGATTATACTATGAACCAAACCTGCGGCTACCTTTTTGGCACCCCGACGGAGCAAAACAACCTCTACCCTTTTGAGTCTGGTATAAACCTAACCTACGTTTATCTTTTTCACTCTCCTTAAAAGCAAACCTATGTCTAACTTATGACTCTCCTATAAACGAAAACTACGTGTAATTTTTTGCCTCCCATATAAACCAAAATTATGTCTACCTTTTCGGCTCTCCTATCATCCAAAGCTATGTCTATTTTTTGACTCCTTTATGAACCAAACCTAAATCTATCTTTTTGACTCCACTATTAACAAAACGTACGTAAAGCTATTTGACTCTCTTATAAATTAAAACTACGTCTAACTTTTGACGCAACTATAACCAAAACTACGTCTAGCTTTTGACTCCGCTATCAACAAAACCTACGTCTACGACTCTTCTATAAACCAAAACTACGTCTAAATTTTTGCCTTCCGTATAAAACAAAATTACGTCTACCTTTTCGACTCTCCTATCAACCAAAATTAATTCTACCTTTTAACTCTCCTATCAACCGAAACTACGCCTAGCTTTTTGACTCTCCCTAAACTTACGTCCACCTTTTTGAATTTCCTATAAACCAATCCTACATCTATCTTTTTTTTTACTTTACTATAAACCAAAATTACGTCTATCTTTTTACTCACTTATAAAGCAAAAGTAGTTTTTGCTTTTTGACTTGGCTATCAACGAAACCTACGACTCTCCTATAAATGAAAATTACGACTCCCTTCTTGACTCTCCTACATGCCATAACTAGCTCTATCTTTTTGACTCCCTGATGAAGCAAAACAACCTCTACTTTTTTGACTCTGCTATAAACCTAAACTACGTCTATCTTTTTCATTCTCTTTAAAAGCAAGCCTAAGTCTAACTTATTGACTCTCCTATAAACAAAGCTATGTCAATTTTTTACCTCCCGTATAAACCAAAATTGCGTCTACCTTTTCTACTCTCTTACTTACTACTTGTACTTGTAACGGCATTCACCCGGGTTGAGTTGAGCCGGCTCCAATAGTGGAGTTTCATGGGAATTTGGAATTCACAAGCGGTCCCGAAACCCGCATGTATAGCACATGAGATTTGATTATAGGGGTGAAGGTTTCTTGAAGGACCATCCACACTTTTTGAAGGGCCGGTTACAGAGACCTGGTGCACTACGTGCCACAAATCCCCAAACGACCCTCCGCAGTGTTTGAATTCAGAGTTTTCCTTCTCCTAGACCAGTTGCCATCCAAGGCTATAAAACCCAGTCTGTCCTGCTATTTTCCCATAGCTGGAGGGAAAAGAAGAGGATTCACCCCTTTCCCAAGAGTATTAGCACGTAAGTGAATGTAATGGATTCGACTGGAATTCGAACTCGGCTCTCCGATTCCTCAATCCAAGCCGCTATCCGTGCCTCCTCACTCCACCGTGCCTTTCTACTCTCCTATCAATCAAAATTACTTCTGCCTTTTTGATTCTCCTATAAACTAAAACTATATCTACCTTTTAACATTCCTATAAAACCTTAGTATAGCTTTTTGACTCTCTGATAAATTAAAATTACCTCTAATTTTTTGAATTTTCTATAAACCAAACCTACATCTATCTTTTTTACTTTACTATAAACCAAAATTACATCTACCTTTTTGACTGACCTCTAAAAGACACCAACGCCTGCCTTTTTGGCTGTCCTATAAACCAAAATTGCGTGTATCTTTTTGACACCCCTGTAAACTAAAACTCTCTTTTTGACTCTCCTATCAACTTATTCTACGTCTGTCTTTTTGAATTCCCAATAAACAAAACTTACGTCTATCTTTTTCTCTCTTCTGTAAGCCAAAACTACGCGTACCTTTTTGAGTCCACTATCAGGTAAATGAAAATCTACTTGTTTGTCACCTCTCTAAACCAATTCCACGTCAACATGTTTGCCTATCCTATAAACCAAACAATACGTGTACCTTTTTGTTTCCTCTATAAATAAAACCTATATCTACTTTTATGAATCTCCTATAAACCAAAACTACGTCTACCTTTTTGAATCTCCTATCAACAAAACCTACCTCTGCCTTTTCGAGACCCTATCAACCAAACCTACGCCTACCTTTATATGTCCCCTATAAATCAAACCTATTTCTATCTTCATGACACCTTTATAAAACAATCCTATGTCTACATTTTTGACTCCCCTATAAACCACAACTACGTCTACCTTTTTGAATCTCCTATAAAACATATTTGCGTCCACCTTTTTGATTCCCCTATAATCCAAACCTGCGTCTACCTTTATATGTCCCCTATAAATCAAACCTATTTCTATCTTCATGACACCTTTATAAAACAATCCTACGTCTACGTTTTTGGCTCCCCTATAAAACACAATTACGGCTACCTTTTTGAATCTCCTATAAACCATATTTGCGTCCACCTTTTTGATTCCCCTATAATCCAAACCTGCGTCTAACTTTATGTGTCCCCTATAAATCAAACCTATTTCTATCTTCATAACTCCCTTATAGATTAATCCCACGTCTACGTTTTTGCTCAGTGGGTCGATTCCTGAGAAAGTTATGTAAAATGTAAAAAAGAAGAAAAGAGGAGAAAGTGTAAACAAGCAGAGAGATTAGGACTATTAATTTAAACCTCTTCTTTAATCGAGCTAGAAAGGACATTCATAAGTCTATCACGCCAACCATCACGACCCTGAATTAAAATCAGAAGGCAATTAAGGCGGCATCTTGTGTCTCTGTCTAGTTGATCAATGTAGATGGTTGCTGGGCGACCAACCCGTCTTGCCCCATAGCTAAATCTCCAGAGCTTTAGATCACTCAAAATGTTTTGTTTGGATCGCCAGCCGTGTCCTGCATTCCGCGTTAAGATTGTAGAAATACAGTGTAACCCGGATATAAGAGAGTTGTCAGGACCGGAGACGAAGTCTCTTATATCCGGGTTTCTCTTATATCCGGGTTTGGTCTATTTTATATACATTAACACAGGCTCTAATTTGGGACCATAGAAAATCTCTCTTATATCCGGGTTTCTCTTATATCCGGGTCTCTTATATCCGGGTTACACTGTATCAGCGATGAGTCCATAGAGTTATGATTTAGATATATGTGGTCTCCAAGAGATGGTAAGTATAGCTCTCATCATCCGAGTGTAGGTTCCATCAAACTTAGACTCTAGGTTTTTACTTAATGTCCATGTAGTGGCACTATACATTAAAACCGCCTCTACAGTGGCACGAAAGAAGCTCCGTTTGAGGTTGTTGGTAGATCAGATTTCCAGATTACATCCATTTGTTTCAAGGCTTTAGCTATGCGAATTTTCACGTCCTTTCCAGAATTTCTTTCGCTTTTGCGGCATGTAAACGCGCAGGATGGCAGTCAGGCGTAGACGACCGAGCATGATAAAGTATTTCTTTGGCTTTTACGCTAACTTCATAATACGTATATCAGTGAACATTGTTCCGGAAAACAATCAATAAAATTGATACTGTTACTCTCTATAAAGATGGCGAATTGTAGATGAGTACTAAGCCACTGAAAAGTCAAACATGAGTATTACAATGTTAAACTAGAGAAAGTAAACTTGATGAATTGTTGCTCCATTTGAAGCACATGTGGTGACTACATGTCGAATGAGAAAGTCACCGCAAAAATAGGCATATGTTTTTTGCATGATATGCCGAAGACAAAGCAAACAAAATAATAAGTCTGTGATAGCTGTTGCCATAAATGCATCTCAGATATGCTAATATTGTGTGTCCTCTTCAACTGTTGACCAAGGAAAAAATTGTTCCGTCGATAAAAGCAGTTAGTGTTCTCAGAGTAGAGAGCAGTTTTTTTTTTTTTTTTGGGGGTATTTTTTGGGGGGGCAGTGATATACACTGTTCTACCGAGTCTGTGACTGTTCACAGCTTCTGTCGAACTCTGCCTTGGGCACAGCCTCGCCCGGAGGTGGTAGACAGACCCGAACCCGTTTATGTAGGTTCTACAGGGGGATTTTGAGGCCGGACATATGGGCTCGGATGACACACGTTAAACTCGGCTTTGTGCCACTTGCGCCCTAGTGGTGGGGGTTGGGGGGTCATTGAATATTTTTGGGGGGTGGGGGGTTCTCCCTCGTCCGTTGGCTTGAGAGCTACTAAGTGTTGCACTGTGCGTTGGATTTTTGACCGTTTATGTGTATTGGGATTTTTGATATTGGACTTGCCATTTCGACATTTTTCTTTGTCCTTGTATCTTCGAGTTTGGACGTAGGATTTGTTCATTTGCTTTTGAAAATGAGCCGCCATATCAATCTCGGAAGAAACTATTTCCATGGCTACTAAAACTGGTAGAACACAGAAGAAACAACGAAAGGAATTCTACGGGAAATTGTTTTAAAATTTTAATTAAATAACGTTCCCGATCTTTTAATAGCCCAAAGAAAAAGTCATTGGAGACGTTCTGTGCATCTTATTTCAGTCCAAGTGACCTTGCTGGAATGTTACGCATCTTCCCATACACGAAAAAAAACGTATTTAAAAGAAAAAAAAAGGAATCTTTGCCGAAGGGAGGTTAACTTCACAAAGAGATATTTTTCTTCTGGGCTTCGGCAAGTTCTTCAAATGTTTCTGCGTTTTGATTACCTGCAATGTCGCACAAACGCGTCAAATACCAAAAGAGATACGGCCCGGCCGTTACACGACTACACTCACGGGATTTTAATTTAATTGCTGAGTGCGGACATAAAACGATCAACTCGGTAGATCAATAAAGAAGAATGTTTAGCGAGTGCAAGAGACTGGAGATAAAAGAAAGAGAATATGGAAGAAAACAGCATCCAAGAGTGTTAATTTGTTTATAAATTCCACGCACTGTCGCCATTTTCTTTAGAGGAATTGTTACATTCACTATATATTTGCCACATTTTCTTCGTCACTCCCTTACATATGTGATCATGGATCTCCACATCTTTCTTTGCTTTATCTGTGAATAGCCAAACATTTTTGCAAAAAATTGTAGAATGTTTTTTTAATAATGCCATGTCCCTTCAGTACATAGGTGATCATGGATCTCCACAGCTTTCTTTTCTTTATCTGAGAATAGCCAAAGATTCATGCGAAAAATTGTAGAATGTTTTTGTTTTTAAATAATGCCATACCCCTTCAGTACATAGGTGATCGTGGATCTCCACAGCTTTCTTTTCTTTTAATTCTGTGAATAGCCAAAGATTCTTGCGAAAAATTGTAGAATGTTTTTTAAATAATGCCATGCCTCTTCAGTATTTACTGAAGGGGCATGGCTCTCCACAGCTTTCTTTTCTTTATCTGTAAATAGCCAAAGATTCTTGCGAAAAATTGTAGAATGTTTTTTTAAATAATGCCATGCCTCTTCAGTAAATAGGTGATCATGGATCTCCACAGCTTTCATTTTTATCTGTAAATAGCCAAACATTCTTGCGAAAAATTGTGGAATTTCTCGCGAAAAATTGTGGAATTTCTCGCGAAAAATTGTGGAATTTTTTTATAAAAAATAATGCCATGCCCCTTCAGAGCGTAAATGATCAAGGATCTCCTCATCTTCCTTTTCTTTATTATCTGTGAATAACCAAGTAAATGATCCGAGGGCTAAAAAGCCACTGATGGTATACCCACAGACCACTATACAGAAAACAACATACATCAGCTGTCGAGACCCCTTAGACCAAGTGTGTCAAACTGAAATCCCGCGAGGGGCATGCGGACTTTTACATTCATCTTGGCGGCCCTCGCAAAACTTTCTATTCAGACCTTTTTTTTTTTTTACTTTACATTTATTCTTATTTAGCTGTCAAGGATGATCATATGATTAAGCGGAAGAAAACAAAAAATACCATTGAGATAGAGTAAGCAATTTAATCATACCAAATAAAAAAAGATCTTACTGTTTTTAATAATTTGCATTACTAACATAGACAAAATTCTCGAAATACCACAGCTATAGAAACATTTGTGATGGCAGCCAAGATGCATTTAAAAGGAATTTTAGCGAAGATTTTTCATCTTGTGAAGATCAGTTTGCATTATTCTCAGCACCATTCACTTTTGATGTTGCTCAGGCAGAGGAAAGTCTATAGATGGAACTACTGGAAATGCAGACTGACTCAACACTCAAGGGAAAGTACCTAGAAGTAGGGGTACCCGGATTTTTTCATACCTTCCTCAAACATTTAAGAACTTCAGAGTGTTTGCTACAAAGATTATAGCAATGTTTGGTTCCACATATCTCTGTGAGCAGTTATTTTCGTTTATGAAGGCCACAAAAACTTCTCACAGAACCAGATTAACTGATGAACATTTGTCATCTTTGATCAAAGTGGGATCTACACAGACATTCCAACCTGATATATCGAGAATAGTTTTTCTAAAGCGATGTCAATAATCAGGACAATATAAAAATGAGTAAATTGTACTACCTTATATTGTAAGTATTTTGTATTTAAAGTTTAGTTACCACTAGCTGTGATTAATATAAGACTGTAAGCAGATACGGCTCTCGAGGCTGCAGATATGGCCGATGCGTACGTCCATATGCACTAAGTTTGATATGCCTGCCTTAGCCAAACATATATACACCGAAGCATACACTCATTGGCGCACACAATTGTTCATAAATATATACGTAGAGAGAAAATCCCGCACATAGACACACCTCCACAGACACATTGGTTCACAAAATTATAAGTATTTGAAGCAAAAGGGTAGAAGGGGCCGACAAAATAGTTTCGATCCTGTCTGTATTTCATTTTTGCTTTTTAACACGAATATTAAAATATTCAAGACACGAATTGAAATAAAAGTTTTGGGTCATGTAATTTTTCATGAATATTAGGATAAGAATTCATTATTAACTTTGCATCAAGTTAGACACAAGGTCAGATCTCCCTAGCTATGGTTTGCAAGATTAACTATTAGATCATTGCAAAACTTCGTGCTCGGTTACAAAATTAAAGACAAGATTTTACATATTCCTCTCCACACCAAATATTTATTAGTTAAATAGATTATCTCCATTGTTTTTAACAACTGTTCTACAAGCGTCTTGAACCCATTTTGCTGAAAGAAGATTATGACAATACACTTAGCGTAGAAAGTAGGGTACACTCAGTGAGGACCGAACACACTATTCAGTCGTAATTGAACTAGTGGAACAAGCATGCTAACCACTGCACAAGGTCGAATTGCCCATTGGAAGAGGGTTGTGAGGTAATTTTCGACTGACTGTACTGAGTCAGCATATTTGTTCTGTAGAGATCAGAAAAAAATGAAAATCCGAAGAAGACAAATCAAGAGCATATAGAGGTTGCTGGAGGATTTCACAATTTCAGCTCTTTAAGATTCTGCAAGGTCTGTTTTGTAACATGAGGTCTTGTGTTGTCGTCTTGAACCCAATTCTCTACAAATGGTGAAAGAATTTAGACGACTCTGTATGTATCTATTAAAGTTATATGGCTTATCTGTTTTTTTATTTGTCAAATTTATTCTTTCAGAAATAAATTACAATTACATTTTACTCAATTATATTAGATCATTGCAAAAGCTTCTGCCTGATTAGAAAATTAAAGATAAAATTTTATATACTCCTCGCACCACTAAAAAATAGCATTTATTAAGCGAGTACATAGTCGCTATTATTTTTAGCAACTGTCTCCCATCGTTCTACAAAATTGTTGATGCCATTTTCATAGAAAATGCCTGGCTTTATTATTATTATTATTATTATTATTATTATAGCAGCCCGGAATGAGAAATCAGAACGGGGTTCGAATTCCCGTTGGGTTCGTTGTATGTGCAAATAATCTTGGGAGAAGCATAATTCCAACTCCTCTCCCAGGTTTGGGTTAAATAAAAGGACGTGTATCTAGTTCTCCCGAAAAAGGAATTATTCTTACAATCCAAAATGTGATTCGACCCTAGATAAAAAAAAATAGAAGCACCAGACCAATATGACAGCAATATTCAATGCAAAAACTATTGGTAGATAAATGCAAAAGATAGATTCTGGCAAGAAAAAACTTCTGTCACGATTTAGTGAACCTATAAGTATTATATTAGAACATTGCAAAAGTTTGTACCGATTAGAAAATTAAAAAACAAAATTTTACATACTCAAAAACAAAAAAATTGTTAGTCAACAACATAGCCTCCATTGTTTTTAACGACTGTCTCCCATGGTTCTACAAGCTTGTTGAAACCATTTTCGGAGAAATTACATGATTTTTGTTGAAAGAATGTTGTGAGATAATTTTCAACTGACTGTCCAGAGTCACATGATTTTGTCATTTGCTTTATTTTTCTGTACAGACAGAAATCGCCAAATCAGTAGAATGCGGTTGGTGCTTCAGGGTTTCCCATTTCAACTGAAAGCCCTGTTTTGTAACATGAGGCCCAGCGTTTTCTTAGTGGATGATGACACCTTTACGATTTGACAAAATCGGCCTTTTATCTTAAATAGCTGTATTGAGATTGGTGAGTTGGTTGCAAAACTTCTTTGAATATATTGTTTCGCCGGCTAGAAGAAACTCACAGTGAATTATTCCTCTGTAATCTCACAAAACGGACAGCAGCACTTTTATTGGATGTCAGCCAGCTTTAGCCATGTGTTCTGCACAATATTTATTGCGCAAAATACACAATTGTGGCAAAGGCCATGGGTTCTGTACGTTCACAAACTTGTTTCCAGCTCTGTTAACGACGGATATTATCATAAACGATCAATTTCCCATCGCTTGCGACAATTATTTCCATGGACGGTTCCTTTTCGTTGCGTCACGACAAAGAAATCGACGGAAAAGCACGGATGATCATGTTCTATTCCGTCTAAGAATGTGGCTGCTATATACCTTACGTATGAACACTAATGGGTATGTGCCAATCCTCATAAATTTGTTGGATACTATTGTAAATGAGGTTAATAATCTGTCTATATAATAATCTGTCCATTAGCAGTGGTTTACCTACTACACTCCGCTGGCGAGTATTGTATTTTGTTGATGTTATAAATATTAGCCTCTCATTTCCAACCTCCGTTTTGGTTATTCCTCATTCAGTAATCCTTTCTAGGTTACAACACTATGAAAATGCATTGGAAAGGGATTTTACTATGAAAATGCATTGGAAAGGGATTTTACTATGAAAATGTATTGGAAAGGGATTTTATTATGAAAGTGCATTGGCAAATGATTTTAATATGAAAATGCATGGGGAAGGGATTTTACTATACTAATATGCTGTCTATGTAGTCCACCACTAACAGTGGTTTACTTAATTCAAGCCTGCTGCCGAGTATTTTATTTTGTTGATGTTATAAATATTAGCATTTATTTCCAACCTCCGTTTTGGTAATTCCTCATTCAGTAACCTTTTCTAGGTTACAATAGTGGTACACAAGTGTCGATTTCGAAAACGAATCCAAATCTCCTCAAATGGCGAAAGTTGAGGTATCGATTTTCAAACTCTTAGCAAACTCCTCAGTCAAAATATTCAGTTTATTTTCCACTATGGCAAGCAGATCGCCTTCCTCGACATCGGAAGGTCGCCCGGGGCGTGGTTGATCGTTTAAGTTAAAAACGCCCCGACGAGATTTGCTAAATCCCATTTTGCCAGGTCAAAGACCTAGGATACAATCAAATAAATATTCTGAATGCTTTTTGTGGCAGTTCCGTCGCTTACTTCTTTCCAAAATTCATAGAGCTTAAGACGGAGAATGTGAAACTTTTCATCTTCCATCTTCAGGGTATTCATTCGTGGACAAAAGGGTAACATTCAACAAAATCTGGCTTGGAACTGAACGATGAAACAGTTCGTTCTAGAACACACCAGAAATCGGTACCAAAAGAAACGCCAGTGTCGAGTTGAGGTCATTTTATGTTAACAATGAAAATCGGTCACGTATTTTTGCAATTATCTGATAGTTAACCGCAGGTGTTTTTGATATACCTGATTGGTTTGCTCTGGTTTGTTTTACGGCATATCAACCTCAATAGGTTATTTAATGCCGCCAACATTTTTAGGATTATTGCGTATGAATAGAATATGTATTCTTTGTTTGTTTTTTTATTTATTTGTTATGTTTTACGACATATCAACCTCAATGGGTTATTTAATGCCGACAAGATTTTTAGGATTATTGCGTATGAATAGAATATGTATTCTTTGTTTGTTTTTTTTATTTATTTGTTATGTTTTACGGCATATCAACCTCAATGGGTTATTTAATGCCGCCAACATTTTTAGGATTATTGCGTATGAATAGAATATGTATTCTTTGTTTTTTTTTATTATTATTTATTTGTTATGTTTTACGACATATCAACCTCAATGGGTTATTTAATGCCGACAAGATTTTTAGGATTATTGCGTATGAATAGAATATGTATTCTTTGTTTTTTTTTTATTTATTTGTTATGTTTTACAGCATATCAACCTCAATGGGTTATTTAATGCCGCCAACATTTTTAGGATTATTGCGTATGAATAGAATATGTATTCTTTGTTTTTTTTTTTATTTATTTATTTGTTATGTTTTACGACATATCAACCTCAATGGGTTATTTAATGCCGCCAACATTTTTAGGATTATTGCGTATGAATAGAATATGCATTCTTTGTTTTTTTTTTATTTATTTATTTGTTATGTTTTACGACATATCAACCTCAATGGGTTATTTAATGCCGACAAGATTTTTAATGCTGGAAATATTTCCTTTCAAAAATGTAATTGTATTGTTGAATAATTTTCCTCATTGTTGGAAATAATTTTATATATCCAAAATTTATATATATATATATATATATATATATATATATATATATATATATATATATATATATATATATATATATATATTTGCGATAGCTGGGAGCCTAAAAGATGGTAGCACCCTGGGTCAGGATGGACCTAGGAACACCAGCAATTAAGAAGTGCCTTGCTCTTGGATGTACTTTATCATCTTAGCCACGACGCGAAAGTAGTTTATCGTCATACCCAGGACGCTGATGTACCTGATTGTAGTTCATTTTTACACAGACGTACAAATATTCCAATAAAATTTGTGTAATTTTCAGAAAAATTAAACGATTGAAACTGCCTGTATTTGTATATTTTTGGATCTTATTTGTTAATGTGAATATATGGCGTGTATCAGAGATATAATGCTGATAAGTTGATCATTGTTATATGAATCCTTTTTAAATTATATTACTTATATAACTTTCGATACGATTCATCAGATCCATCTTCCACTTGATTACGTTCCACACCAATTCGCGCTGTCAAAATTTAATCTAACCCGATTTAAACGAACTGGAATATGAGCAGAGATTTCCGACTACACGGGTGTTTGGAACAAGAACGGAACTGTCCCTTCCTCGAACCGAGAAAAGAAGATGCAACCCACGCATTGAGATGTTCAGCCTCTGCCTAATCAGGAGGAGAAAAGCCTTTATCGCAAACGCTCCTCAGGTGTGATCGAGTCAGAAAGATGTCACATGTCCCACTGCTTTGACGTCTTTAGGTGTCAATTAAAAGAAAATGGGTTGAGCCCTCGAGAAATCCAGGGAGATAATTTCATCGACGCACGTCGTAGATTATCAATACTGCAAGCGGCAAGGTTTAATTGCTTCAAATTGGCTTCGTTGATTGACGCAGAATATATATACCTACAGACTGACGGAACATGCCAGTTCCGACATGCAAGAATATAAGATTGATTAGTGATGGCGTGACCACGCAGATTTGTTTCAGTAAATTCCTTTTGACACATAGTCTGTTTGAACAGATGCAACAGGTGTAGAAGAAAAGGCATCTAGAATTCATTTGTATGTAGTGGTCTTTTGTGTGGCCAACCTGGGAGAAGACAGATAACCTTATAGTGATTTACCAAGCGTAGCTCAGATGTGGCACGAGGCCGAAATTATGGGGCACCCAGTGAGGATCGAACTCACTACTCAATCATAATTGCTAATCATTACACCACCTCGAGGTGCCCCAGATAGCCTTATAAGTTCTTGACTCGATAGCAACCGGTGAGCCTGGACGAACTAATGTACCCTGAAAAGTATCCAGGTGCACCCCAAATTAACAGGAGAGTAATTATGACATATTAAAAAAAAAAACTTTTCTTTTAAAAAGCTAGCGACACCAAACATATGCCTACCATGTTTAAGTCATGTCTTTGGGATTTAATGTTTTAAACTGGATACAAATTCCATGATCTTTAAGAAGGAATGGATAATCCTTTCCCTTTTGCCTTCCTCAAAGGATTTAAATATTCACTATCGGCCTTTTGAAAAATATATGGCAGATTCTTCATAAATGAAAACTGTTCTTTGGGAAAACTTACGAGATCGTGTTTATCACAGATAAAGGGGAACATTAAAAAGTTACCAAAGCCCATCAAGTACAGATTTCACACAAGCATACTTAAATATACAATGTAATGTCTTTAAAATAAAATCTTATTTCAGGAGACTTATTTACATTATTTACATTATTCGGACTGTTATCCTCATCTTCATTGCCATACTCACAACGCTCTGGCCGTTGTACGCCTCGGCCTTCTTCAAGTGAATGGAATTTCAAACCGAACCATGTATTTCCTCCACCGTGATACATTGTTCTAGTTCCACGTGCCAAGCCACTTCTAGATGTCTCAGTTATTTCCCTTTAACTAAATCTTCCAAGTTGTTAGGGTTAACGACTGCTGTAGCCTGGTATTGAACTCACAACTCTTTGAGTCTAGTCACTGGATCTAACCAACTAAGCCATGTGTCCGTGAGGACAATCTACCCCGGTGGACGAAATAAAGTGTTCGATTCGAAAATTCCAAAATCTGAAGAAGGCCGGAGCGTACAACGGCCGAAATGTTGTTAATATGGCAATGAAGATGAGGATAACAGTTCGAATAGTGTAAATAATCATAATACCTCATCTCAGAGATATAGACAGATATTCAGGAGACTTCTTTATTATTTTCCTATGTTCAACTTTCATGGCTAACATATTAGAATTTAAAGTGCGCCTCAGTGTTTTAGTTATTCTATAAGTACGCCTCCTATAAATCAGTTGTATTTGCCGCTTCCTCTAAAATATAATTTGATGAGGGAAATATATGCCTGGATGTGATTCTCTACATCATTCCCCGTGCACAGTGAAGCAATTTGGTTAAAATTCAATTTAATTTAACTTACAATTAAACTAATCGACTATCGTGAATTTGCATAAAAGCTCGAAGGCAGATAGATAGATAGATAGATAGATAGATAGATAGATAGATTGGAACAGACAGATAGAAAGGAACAAACAAAGATAGATTGATCGATGGACAGATAGATAGATATATAGATAGATAGATAGATAGATAGATAGATAGATAGATAGATAGATAGATAGATAGAAAGGAACAAACAAAGATAGATTGATCGATGGACAGATAGATAGATAGATAGATAGATAGATA
Organism: Acanthosepion pharaonis; assembly: GCA_903632075.3. Lineage (NCBI taxonomy): Eukaryota > Metazoa > Mollusca > Cephalopoda > Sepiida > Sepiidae > Acanthosepion > Acanthosepion pharaonis. The sequence goes on along the minus strand of CAHIKZ030004476.1, from coordinate 52,777 downwards.
GATAGATAGATAGATAGATGAAAAAAGAAGGTAAATTGATGGACAGAGAAAAGCAGAGAGAGAGAGAGAAAGAAAGACAGACAAAGAGACATAGAGTTAGAGACAGAGACAGGGACAGACTAAGATAGATAGATAGATAGATAGATAGATAGATAGATAGATAGATAGATAGATAGATAGATGAAAAAAGAAGGTAGAGTGATGGGAGAGAAAAGCAGAGGTAAGTAGGTAGGTAGGTATCAGGTATGATGCTTCTGTTAGATTCTAGATAAAATCCAAAAAAGAATCTGCAATGTTACTGGTCCTGACCTGGCATCTCGGCTTCAATCACGATTTTATCTAGAATCTAGCAGAAGCATCACGCCATATACCTACCTACCTACTTAGCTACCTCCGCTTTTCCCCCTCCATCAATCTACATTCTTTTTTCATCTATCTCTCTCTCTCTCTCTCTCTCTCTCTCTATCCATCTATCTATCTATCTATCTAACTATCTATCTTTGAGATTTTATGCAAATTCACGATAATCGATTAGTTTAATTGTATTTTAAATTAAATTGAATTTTAACAAAATATTAGAAAGAACGTGAATTTGCATGAATTTTGTCAACGTTCGGTGGAAAGAACTGTTGAAAAAATTCATTCCTTTTTTTTCTATTGTCTCACTGACACAATAACTTTTTCAATAAAACTTTTGCAAATGCACTTGAAATGGACCTCCAATCGGTTGTTAACTGGGGCAAGAATTGGCTGGTCAACTTTAACGCCACAAAAACTAAATTACTCTCCATTAACCACCATAGAGATCCTTCCCTGTCCCCCATTAAAATGTCTGATAGTCAACTTCCTGAGAGCAACTCCCTGCGTCTGTTCGGTCTCACGCTGACTGCTGACCTGAGATGGAACAAACACATTGAGTCAATTGCTTCTTCCACCGCGAGGAAAGTTGTCTCTCTGTGCCGCGCCAGGAAATTTTTCTCCCCTGAATCGATACTTCAAATATACAAAACAACCATTCGCCCTTGCATGGAGTATTGCTGCCATATATGGGCTGGAGCACCTTCTGCTTACCTCGGAGTTCTTGACAAGATCCAGAGAAGGATATGTAATCTAATTGGCCCTGATCTAGCGTCTTGTTTGCAGTCACTCTCTCACAGACGCGCCGTCGCCTCTCTCTCTCTTTTTTTTCTACAAATACTTCCATGGTAACTGCTCTGATGAGCTGCTCTCTCTGGTTCCCAGACTCCATGAATTCAAGCGCCCTACGAGGCTGGCATCCCGCTCTCACCCTTACACCGTAGAAACCTTCAAATGTAACCGTCTCTTCTACTCCAATAGCTTCATACCTCGCACCTCTCGCCAGTGGAACACCCTCCCCAATTACTGCTTCCCTGAAAGCTATAATCTCCAACTATTCAAATGTAATGTCAATCGACATCTCCAATTACCTTGATCTACCCACTATCCTTCTCCTCTTCCTTTCTCCTATCACTCTTATCTGCTCTCGCTCCAAATCTTCCGCAACCCCCTGCATCCTAGTGGCTTCACGCCTTGCTTGGGGCACAATGCTTAAAAAAAAAAAAAAACTCTGCATTCATTGCTTTTTTTTTCTCTTACCACTCATGTAACACAAGTACTTCAGTAACGTTCTACTTTGAGTGGCGGTTGGGCCTTGCATTGGGTGAAAAAAAAATCACATCTCCTGCTATGCTCTACGTTTAAAAGAGCCAGATTTGGCCGAAAATGGAGTATTGCTGACATATATGGGCGGGAGGCGCCCAGTCTTCAGTTTCCAATCTCTTTAGAGTCCAAAAGCGTCTCCGCGTCCTTGTAGGTGACAAATTATTTTCCATTCTGCAACCCCTTTTCACAGAGACGAAACGTCGCAAGCCTCTCACTGCCCTATCGCTATTTCAAATGGTAATTGTTCAGATGAACTACACTTCTTAGTTCCACCAGTTCTAACATTTATGGCTAAGCTGTGCCACTTATATTGGAGCGAACAACCCTCCCTCCCTTTGTAATCCATTAGTGCGATGCAATTTCCACTCGAGCAGCTTCTTCCCACGAACAGCTGCCTTGCGGAACCGAATTCCAAGAGGACGCGTCCCTGATCACTACAATCTTAACCTGTTCATATCTAGGGTTAAACGTTATTGTTGCATTCTCTTTCTTGCCGTCACTCGACTGGGGACCGCTAAATGTTTTGAGTCCATAGATGAAAGGATTCCAACACAGATAATTTCAACTTATCTATATTTATTAATGTCGACATGTTCTAACCACCAAGTGGCGGGAGGAGGTTGGGTGAAAGTCACTGGGGAGCCGTTTCAGACACGAAAGAGAACACGTCTACATCGCTTGACTGTCCAGAAGCAACTCGTTGAAAAATCTTTGGCTGTCCTTCCCACGCTAGCTCAGCCAATCAAAATCGACTTCCTTATTATGTGTTGCATCTGACCGCGAAAGTCAACCACCGGATGTCGGAGCTGAGATACACTTCCCCCTAAAAATAATTGTTTAACATTATTTTCCACGCATATCCGCATTGGTTATACCACTTAGTTTGTAACCCTCTACCTCGAGTGACCCCAGAGTGAACACCAATGTAAAAAGAAGAGCATATGGCCGCATTATCTCGTTATTTCTTTTAAATTCGCTCTCCACACTACACAGACCGGCAGGTTGCGCATTTGTGATTGTATGCTTCTTATTTTTCAAACGTTACTAATTATTTTCTTCCGTTTTTATTAAACTTAATTTTAAAAAATTCCTCAAGGAATGTTTATTTGACCCGGCACGCTTATTTCATAAGTTGAGAAATTCCCACTCTCACCAATATCCTAGAAATATTACCGAAGTTAAGCAACGTCAAACCTGGTCAGTACCTAGATATGTAACCACTTGGGAATACGAGGTGCTTTAATCTTGGATGTGTGGATGGTGTAATGGATAATAGTTCGGAATTGTTAATCGGAGAGCAGAGTTCCATTTGACCTGGGTTCGTTATATTCACTTACGCGCAAATACCCTTGCAAAAGATATGAATTCACCTCTTCTGCCTCCCCCCCGTTATGGTTTAATTAGTAGGATTTGGTTCACTAAAACCATTATTATCTAAAAATAAATCTTACAATCTAAAAATATTATATGGCTTTAAATAACCTTCAAAGTGGTGATAAACCGTAGAAAACCAATCAATCAATATTCGAGAATGCGCTTGTATTTGGCACAAAAGAATCCTTACTATTGTTAGATTAATCTGTTCTAGTAATATTTCATGTTATAACAAGGTAATATCTCATTATTTAGTAGAGGAGATCAGGCTGAATGACCAAATAAAATACAATGTTTTTATCTTAAAGATTGGGTGATGATAGTAACATTCAATAAAGTCTGTGCTATTATTATTGTTGTCTTTTGTTGTTACTCCTATTATTGCGTTGGCTTTATTGTTGTTGCTGTTATTTTGGGGTTCATTGAGGTTCAAATGGTCACAACCGTCTTTATCGTTTGAGATCGGTTATTAGAATCAGGTGGTATTTTTTTTAGTTCAACTCCCTTGTCACCGTGTGATTATTTCTTTTTCTTTCTTCTTCATATCTATTTTCTTTTCTTTTTTTTTCTTCTTCATATCTATTTTTCTTTTCTTTTCTTTTCTTCTTTTATCTATTTTCTTTCTTCTTCATATTTTTTTCTTTTTCTTCTTCTGTTTTTCTTCTTTTTCTTCTTCATATCTATTTTCTTTTTTCTTTCTTCTTTTCTTTTTCTTTTCTTTTTTCTTCTTCATATCTATTTTCTTTTCTTCTTCATATCTATTTTCTTTTTCTTTCTTCTTCATATCTATTTTTTTCTTTTCTTCTTCATTTTTATTTTTTTTTTTCTTCTTCATATCTATTTTTTTTCTTTCTTCTTCATATCTATTTTCTTTTCTTTTCTTCTTCATATCTATTTTCTTTTTTTTTCTTCTTCATATCTTCTTTTCTTTTCTTCTTCATATCTTTTCTTTTTTTTTCTTCTTTTCTATCTTTTTCTTTTTTTCTTCTTCATATCTATTTTCTTTTTCTTTCTTCTTCATATTTTTTTTTTTTTTCTTCTTCATATCTATTTTCTTTTCTTCTTCTTCTTCATATCTATTTTCTTTTTCTTTTCTTCTTCTATTTTCTTTTTTCTTTCTTCTTATGTTCATATCTATTTTCTTTTCTTTTTTCTTCTTCATATCTATTTTCTTTTTTCTTTCTTCTTCATATCTATTTTCTTTTTCTTCTTCTTCATATCTATTTTCTTTTCTTTTTTCTTCTTCTATCTTTTTTTCTTTTTTTCTTTCTTCTTCATATCTATTTTCTTTTCTTTTTCTTCTTCATATCTATTTTCTTTTTTTCTTCTTCTCTTTTTCTTTTTCTTTCTTCTTCATTATCTATTTTCTTTTCTTTTCTTCTTCATATCTATTTTCTTTTCTTTCTTCTTCATATCTATTTTCTTTTCTTTCTTCTTCATATCTATGTTCTTTTCTTTTCTTCTTTTCTTTTTCTTTTCTTCTTCATATCTATTTTCTTTTCTTTCTTTTTCATTTCTATCTATTTTCTTTTCTTTCTTCTTCATATCTTTTTTCTTTTTCTTTTCTTCTTCATATCTATTTTCTTTTCTTTTCTTCTTCATATCTATTTTTTTTCTTTCTTCTTCATTCTTTTCTTTTCTTCTTCTTCATCTATTTTCTTTTCTTTTCTTCTTCATTCTATTTTCTTTTTCTTTTCTTCTTCATATCTTTTTCTTTTCTTTTCTTCTATCTTTTTTTTTTTTTTCTTCTTTCTTTATTTTCTTTTTTTCTTCTTCATATCTATTTTCTTCTTCATTTTCTTTCTTTTCTTTTCTTTTCTTTTTCTTTTTTTCTTATATCTTTTTCTTTTTTTTCTTCTTCATATCTATTTTCTTTTCTTTTTCTTTCTTCTTTTTCTTTCTTTCTTCTCATATCTATTTTCTTTTCTTTCTTCTTCATATCTATTTTCTTTTTTTTCTTCTTCATATCTATTTTCTTTTCTTTTCTTCTTCATATCTATTTTCTTTTCTTTTCTTCTTCATATCTATTTTCTTTTCTTTTCTTCTTCATATCTATTTTCTTTTCTTTTTCTTCATATCTATTTTCTTTTTTTTCTTCTTCATATCTATTTTCTTTTTTTTTTTCTTCTTCATATCTATTTTCTTTTTCTTTATCTTCTTCTTTTCTTCTTCATATTTTCTTTTTTTCTTCTTCATATCTATTTTCTTTTTCTTTTCTTCTTCATATCTATTTTCTTTTTCTTTCTTCTTCATATCTATTTTTTTTTTTTTTTCTTCTTCATATCTATTTTCTTTTCTTTTCTTCTTCATATCTATTTTTTTTTCTTTTCTTCTTCATATCTATTTTCTTTTTCTTTCTTCTTCATATCTATGTTCTTTTCTTTTCTTCTTCATATCTATTTTCTTTTTCTTTCTTCTTCATATCTATTTTCTTTTTCTTTCTTCTTCATATCTATTTTCTTTTCTTCTTCATATCTATTTTCTTTTTCTTTCTTCTTCATATCTATTTTCTTTTTCTTTCTTCTTCATATCTATTTTCTTTTCTTTTCTTCTTCATATCTATTTTCTTTTTCTTTCTTCTTCATATCTATTTTCTTTTTCTTTCTTCTTCATATCTATTTTCTTTTTCTTTCTTCTTCATATCTATGTTCTTTTCTTTTCTTCTTCATATCTATTTTCTTTTTTCTTTTTCTTTTTTTCTTTTTCTTTCTTCTTCATATCTATTTTCTTTTCTTTTCTTTTCTTTTTTTTTTTTTCTTTCATCTTCATCTATTTTTTCTTTTTCTTTTCTTCTTCATATCTATTTTCTTTTCTTTTCTTCTTCATATCTATTTTCTTTTCTTTCTTCTTCATTCTATTTCTTTTCTTTTCTTCTTCATATTTTTTCTTTTCTTTCTTCTTCATATCTATTTTTTTTTTTTTTCTTCTTCTATTTTCTTTTTCTTTTCTTCTTCATATCTATTTTCTTTTTCTTTCTTCTTCATTTTCTTTTTTTTCTTTCTTCTTCTTATCTATTTTCTTTTTTCTTTCTTCTTCATATCTATTTTCTTTTTCTTCTTCCTTTTCTTTTCTTTTTCTTTCTTCTTCATCTATTTTCTTTTCTTTTCTTCTTCATTCTATTTTCTTTTTCTTTCTTCTTCATATCTATTTTCTTTTTCTTTCTTCTTCATATCTTTTTTTTTTCTTTTTCTTCTTCATATCTATTTTTTTCTTTTCTTCTTCATATCTATTTTTCTTTTCTTTTCTTCTTCATATCTATTTTTCTTTTCTTTTCTTCTTCATATCTATTTTCTTTTTTTTTCTTCTTCATATCTATTTTCTTTTCTTTTTCTTCTTCATATCTATTTTCTTTTTTTTCTTCTTCTATCTATTTTTCTTTTCTTTTTTCTATTTTCTTTTTTTTTTCTTCATATCTATTTTTCTTTCTTCTTCATATCTATTTTTTCTTTCTTTTTCTTCTTCATATTTTTTTTTTTCTTTCTTCTTCATATCTATTTTCTTTTCTTTCTTCTTCTTATCTATTTTCTTTTTTTCTTCTTCATATCTTTTTCTTTTCTTTCTTCTTCATATCTATTTTCTTTTCTTTTCTTCTTCATATCTATTTTCTTTTCTTTTTCTTCATATCTATTTTCTTTTTTTTTCTTCATCTTCTTTCTTCTTCATATCTATTTTCTTTTCTTTTCTTCTTCATATCTATTTTCTTTTTCTTTCTTCTTCATATCTATTTCTTTCTTTTTCTTTTCTTTTCTTCATATCTATTTTCTTTTTCTTTCTTCTTTCATATCTATTTTCTTTTCTTTCTTCTTCATATCTATTTTCTTTTCTTTCTTCTTCATATCTATTTTCTTTTTCTTTCTTCTTCATATCTATTTTCTTTTCTTTTTCTTCTATTTTCTTTTCTTTCTTCATATCTATTTTCTTTTCTTTTCTTCTTCATATCTATTTTCTTTTCTTTCTTTTCTTCTTTTTTTTTTCGTTTTCTTCTCTATTTCTTTTCTTTTCTTCTTCATATCTATTTTCTTTTTCTTTCTATTTTCTTTTTTCTTTCTTCTTCATCTTTCTTTTCTTTCTTCTTCATATCTATTTTCTTTTCTTTTTCTTCTTCATATCTATTTTCTTTTTCTTTCTTCTTCATATCTATTTTCTTTTCTTCTTCATATCTATTTTCTTTTTCTTTCTTCTTCATATCTATTTTCTTTTCTTTTCTTCTTCATATCTATTTTCTTTTTCTTTCTTCTTCATATCTATTTTCTTTTTCTTTCTTCTTCATATCTATTTTCTTTTCTTTTCTTCTTCATATCTATTTTCTTTTTCTTTCTTCTTCATATCTATTTTCTTTTCTTTTCTTCTTCATATCTATTTTCTTTTTCTTTCTTCTTCATATCTATTTTCTTTTTCTTTCTTCTTCATATCTATTTTCTTTTCTTCTTCATATCTATTTTCTTTTTTTTTTTCTTCTTCATATCTATTTTTTTTTTTTACTTCCATATCTTTTTTTTTCTTCTTCATATCTATTTTTTTTTCTTTTCTTCTTCATATCTATTTTCTTTTCTTTCTTCTTCATATCTTCTTCATTTCTTTTTTTCTTCATTTCTAATTTTCTTTTCTTCTCCTATCTTTTTCTTTTCTTTCTTCTTCATATCTATTTTTCTTTTTCTTTCTTCTTCATATCTATTTTCTTTTCTTTCTTCTTCATATCTATTTTTTCTTTTCTTTTCCTTTTTTCTTTTTTCTTCTTCATATCTATTTTCTTTTTTTTTCTTCATATCTATTTTCTTTTCTTTTTCTTCTTCATATCTATTTTTTCTTTTTTTTCTTCATATTTTTTCTTTTTTTTTCTTCTTCATATCTATTTTCTTTTCTTTTCTTCTTCATATCTATTTTTTTTTTCTTCTTCATTTATTTTCTTTTCTTTCTTCTTCATATCTATGTTATCTTCATATCTATTTTCTTTTTCTTTTTCTTCCTTATCTTTTCTTTTCTTCTTCATATCTATTTTCTTTTTCTTTCTTCTTCATATCTATGTTCTTTTCTTTTCTTCTTCATATCTATTTTCTTTTTCTTTCTTCTTCATATCTATTTTCTTTTTTTCTTCTTCATATCTATTCTTCTTCATATCTATTTTCTTTTCTTTTTCTTCTTCATATCTATTTTCTTTTCTTTTTTCTTCTTCATATCTATTTTCTTTTTTTTCTTCTTCATATCTATTTTTTTTTTTTTTCTTCTTCTTCATATCTATTTTCTTTTTTCTTTTCTTCTTCATATCTATTTTCTTTTTTTTTCTTCTTCATATCTATTTTTTTTCTTTTCTTCTTCATATCTATTTTTCTTTTTTTCTTTCTTCTTCATATCTATTTTCTTCTTCATATCTATTTTTTTTTTCTTTCTTCTTCATATCTATTTTCTGTTCTTTTCTTCTTCATATCTATTTTTCTTTTCCTTTCTGTCTCTTTCTTTTATCAGCTTCTTTAGTGTTTCTATATTTTTCATTATTTTTACTGTTTTATCTTTCTTTCTGCAGCTTTCTTTATGTTTTTCTTTCTCGTTCTTTTTTTTATTTACTTTTCTTTCTCTCTGTCTTTCATTCTTTCTTTTTCTCTTCATGTTCCTTTTCTTTCTTTATCGTTCTTTTAACAGCTTCCTTATTCTTTCTTTCTTTTTTTCACTCCTTGTTCAGCTTCCTTTTTCTTCCTTTATCTTTTTCCTTTTTTTTGTTTACCTTTCTTTTTCCTTTCTTTGTCTTTCTTTTAGCAGCTTTCTTAGTCTTTATTTACTTATCTTTATCTTTCTTTCTTTTTTCTTCAGATTCATTTTCATTTATTTATTTTTCTTTCTTTATTCAAACTCTGTATTTATTTTTCTTTATCTTTTTTCTTTCTTTCATTCTTTATTTCTTTCTTCAGCTTACCTCTTCTTCCTTTTTTTCTATAATTTTGTTTCTGTCTTTCTTTCATTCATTCTTTATTTCTTTCTTCAGCTTTCATCTTCTTTTTTTTCTATAATTTTGTTTCTTTTTTTCTTTCTTTCATTCTTTATTTCTTTCTTCAGCTTTCATCTTCTTCCATTTTTTCTATACTTTTGTTTCTTTTTTTCTTTCATTCTTTATTTCTTTTTTCAACTTTCGTCTTCTCCTTCATTTTTTTCTTTATCTTTCTTCCTGCTTCATTTTTTTCTTCTTACTTTCTTACTTTCATTGTCCTTCTTTTTCTTTCATTGGAAATAGATACAATAAATTTTATCAATTTTCATTTATTTATTTTTTTATTTTGCTTTCCTTTTATTTTTTATTATTTTGTTCTGGTTTCTTCAGTTTGTTTTCCTTCCATTTTCTTTCTTTGATTTTGTATAAATTTGCTGATATTTATAATTATTTTTTTAAATATATTTCGTAGTCAATTTTTTGGAACGAACGTTTTGTATAACTTGAGTCCTTATTATTTTTTATTTCTGAAAAATTCTTTTCAATAATTCAAGATGAAAAAAAAAAATTAGGAATAATAATAATAATAACAATAACAAAATGATTGCAAGAACTATATCAGCAAAATAAGTCTCCTCCTAAAACAAAACTGTTTCAGAAAAAGATCTTGCAGTTCTTTCGAAAGTAGAGCAACTCAATCGATCATTTTTTCTGAAAATGCACATCCAGTGGCTAAAGAGTTCTGATTTCTCTCTTAGTTATCGGCTGCTTTCAGTAAAGTTCCCGCGTTTCAAATGACTGCACCAAGTGTTGGAGATAATATCTTGTAATTATGGGATTTTCTACGTTTCCTTTTCTTGATATTTTTAATAATCTCTTTTTATGTCCTTCTTTTTTTCATTTGGTGATTATTTTTTGTGATGGTGTTATTTCTCTGTCCTTTTCTTCCAGTTCAGTTCTGTGTCAAGACTGTCATGTCCAACGTAATAAAATCGCCTTCATTAGTTTTTGATATAGTGTACAATGACCATTGACTGGATAAAGCTTAATTTTAATCTCTCGAAGAGTAAAATCCAGCTGTTGTTAATGTTCAGTGGAATCAAAGCGAATATTCGGGATAATTCTGTTTAATTGTCCCTTGTACTGTCACATTGGGTCTGCTTTGGAAGAAATGATGGCACGGGGTGAACACGAGAACAATCTGTAATTATTGGACATGACACAGGGCTGCACTTTCAAAGTGACTGCGCAAAGTTATATGTCTTTATCAAAATAGGTTTAAGTTCGAGCACTACTCTTCCTCTCTCTGATCATTTCCAATGAGAATGAATGCAAGTTAATTGAAACAAAACGTATAATTCCGTTATTATTTACCTTTTTTCGTATTTTTTCCAATTACACATAACCCAGTGCGCATGTCAGTACTTCGTATGACCATTCCACGAAATATTTGCTTGCAGATTCTCGATTGGATTTAAATCAGGATAGTTTCCGAGTCAGTCGATAGTACTTTGATTTGCTCATTGTAAGGCTTGCCATTACGTTCATGCAGCGTGACAATGGCCGTAGGACAACTAATCGACAGTCGAGACAATAACGTCTGGGCGTAATGAAAATCTCATGCAATCACGGATGACGCAATATTTTTTCAAGGCGAAACAAATTTCATCATACACCCCGAAAATAGATTCATATTACTTCACACCACTGCAAATGACATAATCTGAGAAAAGATGCAAATCGATTACACCCTGTCACTTTAAACTGAGCGTATGGTGAAATAAAGTGTTATAATGGAACACACCTATTCTATAGTTATTAGACTCTCCCACCTATAATAAGTAGGAGTAGTAATAGTAACAAGTCAGTCGGCAGTGAGTGGGTCAGTCAGTCGATGTCGGACGACCATTAGTCAGATATTAAAGTATTAGCCACCCCAACTAGATTACTGCGCCATTACCTATTATATCAAGTTCCTAACGTTTTGTACGTCGAACCTATTTTAGGACCGACTTAGTACAAATACAAGCCTCCACTGTGAAACCACTACATAACAGAAAGGAAACTAAAGCTAAAGTTTCAATTAATTTGCACAAGGTTGTAAGTCTATTTCAATATATAAACTGACTGATCGATTGATAGCTATAATCCTGACCCAATTTACGTGTATCACAACTGAAATAAGAACAAGAGATGAGAAGGAGAATGGGAACAATCTACCCTGTCGATTAAACAAAGGGTTCCAGTTCGTAATTCCCTCTAGTTTACACGGATCGACATGCACCTGACGAAGGCCGTGATAACAACAACAAAAATAGGGACAATCGTTCGCCTGTAAATAATGTAAATAATAACTCCTCATCCTACAAATTCAGTTTTGTTCTTATTTTTAGTCCTCAGATCGATATATACCTGATGAAGTCCATAAGGCACAATGGCTGAAACGTTGGAATAACAACAAAATAAGAACAATAGTCCGCATGTAAATAATATAAATACCTCATCATCTCAGAAATTCATTTTTTTATTTTTAGTATTCAGATCAATATATACCTGATGAAGGCCGAGAGGAACAACGGCCGAAACGTTGTAATAACAACAACGATAGGGACAATAGTTACTATTGTCCCTATCGTTGTTGTTATTACAACGTTTCGGCCGTTGTTCCTCTCGGCCTTCAAATAATGAAGGCAAATGTAAATAATAACTCTTCATCATAGAAATTCAGTTTAGTTCTTATTTTTAGTAATCAGATCGATATACACCTGATTAAGTCCATAGGGCACTATGGCCGAAACGTTGGGATAATAACAACGAAATAAAGACAATAATCCGCATGTAAATAATAACTCTTCATCCCAGAAATTCAGTTTAGTTTTTATTTTTAGTAATTAGATGAAGAAAGAATTTGTCTTTGAATTTGACTCTCCACAATTTCCTGTCCTTTCTAGTTCTTAATTTTGTCTTTTTGTTATTTCTCCTAAACCTGATTCCGCCATCCAATTAATGAGGCTCACTAAATCAGTTATGCTTTGATTTGTTCTGCCCCCCCCCCCAGCTTGCCATCAATCTATCGCGTGAATATCCGATTTCCCAAGTACTATTCTCTCGTTATGGTCCTTCGAAAAAAAAAAAAAGACTGTCTCTAGTAGAAAGAACTTTGTGTTTCGTTCAAAGATTTTTTTTTCATTTACCTTTTGTGGAAATAAATATGTCTACCGTTATGACTCTTCATAAGAATATCTTTGAATTTTGAACTTTACGTTTTTATTGGCATAGATCTTCTGTGTATGCGAGTGCATTTGGACATACCTAACCCGATAGAGTATGCGTGCATTGTTAAAATTGCAAATGTAGATACAGTAGTATTTCCACCACACACACTATTATATACATACACATATGCACACATATAGACATGAGCTCATACCAACACGCTCATAACACTTGCTTACTTATTTACAAAGATTAGCTTAATGTTGGCGCAAGGTCACAGATAAAGAGCACCTATTGAGACTTGTGGCTGTGCTTATTTTATGCGCCGTCTCCTTTCAAGGCGTAAGCGATCAGATCTCTCCACAATTTCCTGTCCTTTGTAGCTCTTAAATAAATTTTGTCTTTTTGTCATCCCTGTACCGCCATCCATTCGCTCTACCTCGCCAGGTAGGTTGTGCGTTTCTTTCCTCTGGTCCTCTTACCTTCAGTCTGTTTTGTGAGTATCAAATTTGCCAGGTCCTCTTTCCTCATTATGTTTCCCAGAAATGTCAAATGTCTTTTCTAAATGTTAAGCATAAGTGTCCTCTGTGTTGTCATTGTCTCTGTAGCTTCGTCGTTGCTCCCATGTTTGGTCCATGGTATTCTCAGCATCCTTCTGTAGAACTAAATTTCTTTTGCTTCGAGTCTCGGAAAACTAAATCAGATTATCGAGTTCAAATCCAAGCCTCTTTCGCTGCATTCACTTTCACACTACAACTCTTGCCAAAATCGCGGAAACCATTTCTTTCGATTCGTGGTTAAATAGCAAGGTAAACGAGGTTCTCTAACCTTGGTTGGCAGCTAATCTAGGAGAAGAACTGCCCTAAAATCTAGACCGTGAATAGGGCAAGCAGAAACCCTTATCAGGTGGCCGTAGAGACTCTTCATATGCTGGAAAACAGGCCAGCTTAATTGCCATTAAAATTAAGATAGGCGAGGATATCAGATTAAATGTTGATATCTACGATTCTACGAACTAGCCTTATTTTTTTCCTTGCATTATCTCCCAAAATTCCAATCAACCTGCAGGAGTCAATGCCGACGCTCTGTTTTTCAAAGCATGAAGAAAATGCGCGATGTCTTTAGTTAATCAGTTATTTAGTATTATCTCGGGAAACGAAAGCAAAAATATATTTCTACTTCAGTTGGATTTAATGTTATAAACATGAAAGAAAGCAATCAGATAAAAAAACAATTATAGACTTTCCCCTCCTCCAAGAAGAGCAACAAAGGATGTAAGACACAAGGTCACTGAGAGTGGAAGAGATTAAGAAAACATTAAATTCAAGAAGACAGAAGATAATAATTGAAGTTGCATTTAAATCTTTGATCATAGTTGCCAGGAAAGCAAAAAACCGGAAGCGAGAGAAGAAAACATCAGCATAGGACTTACGCTTAAACTTAATAATTACAATAGCAAAAATGACGAGACCTATCTGCCAATCTACTACTGTGTTTAAATTCATCAATTCGTCGTACCAAACAGAAAAAATCATTAGAAAAAGTACCATGAAACCATCTATGGAAAATGCACAGGGAAGCTACGACACGGCTGCGGGAAAGTGATTGAGGCTGAAATGCCGGATCAGGACCGATAACACTGCAGATTCTTTTTTTGTGGGGTGGCGGGTATTTTGTTAAGGATCACTAGATAGATAGAAGAAACATCAGATGTGGTACTAATATTCGATGCGCAAACGAATGGTAGACTTCTATAGGTGCAAGAGAGATTCTATCGCGAAAGATTGTCTAAGACGACGCAGTGATCCGACTTCCCTGACAGCAAGTTTATCAACTGATTCAATATAATGTCAGTGGATAGCAAATGATTTACACTGACGGCAAATCTCGCAAGCAGTCGGCATTTGACTCCGTGTACTTTTGCTGGTTATTTGCGTTATTCGAATAACACTGAACGATATATTTGCGTTCAGATCTTTAAGAGACAGGCAATATTAAACACTGTTTGATTTCTCAGAGTGCCAGTAAAGGAAATTAGGTTTTTTTTTTTCTTCTTTCTAAATATATTCTCTCTTTACAGAAGCCTTTTATTGCATCTCTAATGTTGTAGCAAAAAAATAAAAATAAAAAAAACGGCGGAATTTCTGTGTCCTGAGTTTTGTAATCATCTTATTATTTCGACTTAAGTGTTATTAACAAACAAGAAAGAAGCGAAAGCAAATTTTTCATTTGTCTTCGCTTTTTCCTTCAGGATTCTTTATCAATCATATAATATTCATAGGAAACGCTTGCCAGGGTACAAATAGAAAGCAATATAAATCCGATATTAGAAAATCAGATTCCATCAGGAAGCACACACGCACACATGCGCGCACTCTCTTTATATCCCCGTCTTTCTCCAGTTCTTCCTGGGTATGACGATAAACTACATCCGGCAGCAAGGCCTCTGATCCGGAGGTTTCGAGGAGCGCAGAATCACCTCTTAATTCTTGGTGTTTCCTGGTCTACCCTGACACAGTTGGAGCACCAGTTAGAATTTCAGCTACGGGCAAATAGCGACCCCACCCCCAAAACTGGGGTCAAAACATGAAAATATCAAAATACACTAGAAGCAATTAACAGCAACACATTTTCATAGTAAAAAAATTAAAAGTACCATCAATACATTATTGAAAAAAACACCAAAAATGACAAGAAAATAACATTTTGCCATTAAATGACCCATGAGGTGTTGATATGCCGTTATAAAAACAAATTAAATCAAAACTCCCATGAAAATGAAATTTCGGCATTAAATGACCCATAAGGAGTTGATATGCCGTTAAACAAAAAATCAAATCAAAGCACCTAAAAACAAAAAAAGAAATTTCGGCATTAAATGACCCATAAGGTGTTGATATGCCCTTAAACAAACAAATCAAATCAAAGCTCACAAGAAAATTAAATATCGGCATTAAATGACCCATAAGATGTTGATATACCGTTAAACAATCAAATCAAAGCAAAGCAAACAAGAATATTAAATTTCGTCATTCAATGACCCATAAGGTGTTGATATGCCGTTAAACAAAGAAATCAAATCAAAGCTCCCCAGAAAATGAAATTTCGTCATTCAATAACCCATAAGGTGTTGATATGCCGTTAAACAAAAAAATCAAATCAAAGCTCCCCAGAAAATGAAATTTCGGCATTCAATGACCCATAAGGTGTTGATATGTCGTAAAAACAAATAAATCAAATCAAAGGTCCCAAGAAAATTAAATATCGGCATTAAATGACCCATAAGATGTTGATATGCCGTTAAACAAACACACCAAATCTTTCTCTCGTACAGTATTTCTCAACCGGTGTGTCCTATGGAACCCTAGAGTTCCGCAAGTGATCGCTCGGGATGCCGCGAGAAAAGGTGATAAATATGCTAATTCATTTTTGAGTAGAAATGAACCCAGTCATGGCTATCAGACAATTTCTGCGACTACATCACCCCTTATATATGACAAACTAACTCCCCAGACTGCAACCCCCTTGATTATTATTTGCGGGTCGCAGTTGAGCAAGAGACCAACAAAACTCTTTGTAACATCAAAGATGAACTGAAGACAAGCATTATGGCAGCATTCACCATCTTAAACAAGGAGAGATCCTCTAGAAGAGTTGCGAGAGAATCGGAAGTTGTCAGGCGGATTGATGCACTTTTTCTTCCAGACGGTGCACAACTGACCTTACTATACTGTGCAGTCGACAAAATCAAAATCAATCAATGCGCATGCGCGAAATTAAACATATAAAATGGCGACAATTTTCCCATCGCACCCTTTATGTTACACGTATGTGATATTGGTTATTTATGGGTGCTTTTTTGTGTTTATAGATTTTGTTTGAATGAAAACCTTGGTGTGAGGCCTCATAAACGAGCAATATAACTTTTTTTTGCATTGGCAATAAATTTGTCAAAGACAATGAGGGTCATTTTTTCCTTAATTCATCTGGAAAATATATATTATGTTTACCCCGTGAACTTCAATAAAATATAAAAGATGTAGATATTAATATTGACATTATCATCACCATCATCATCATCCACTTGATTTTTGTAATCGTAGTGGCGGGGGGATCCGAATTCAGAAGCCATATTGAATCTCTTCCACAACCGTCTATCAACAGCAGCCATCAGCATTTCTGGTATATTCATCCGTGTGCATTGTTTGACTTAGTCTAACCAGCTTTTGCGTTGGCATCCTCTCCACTGTCCACTTTCAACAGTGATTTGCATAGTCTTGCACAGGCCGCCATGTCTTGTAATGTCTAAACCATACCATTTTCCTCCGTTTGACAGTAACAAGAGGTTCCTGGTTGCCCACAAAACTTTTAAACCTGTTTGCGTATAAACTCATTGGTTTTATGTTCCTAACAGAAGATACCAAAGAGTTTTCTCGTGCATTTCTTCTCAAACACTTCTCCCTATTTCTGCCAACGAAAAATGATATATAATCATTTTTATTCAGGAGTTCCCTGGGACATGAAAACTGTTTCAAGAGTTCCACAAGGGTAAAAAATATTGAGAAACGTTGATCTAGTATTTCTTCCATATCTGGGCTGGAGCTAAACAGTCTTCACTTTCCAGTTCAAAATTGTCTATGTGGCCTTGTGGGTAATGAATTGTTTTCCACCATAAAATCCTTTATAATAGACGAAGCGTTGCAAGCCTCTAGCTGCACTATCGCTATTTCTATGGTAATTGTTCAGTCGAGCTACAATCCTTCGTTCCACCAACTCTATGCCTCGCAGCTAAGACCCAGCATGTCGCGTTCTCTTCGTATTCCATTAGTAAGGAGTAAGTTCCACTCGTACAGCTACTTTATGGAACCAACTCCCAAGAGAAAACTTTTACTACAATCTTAACCTGTTCAAGTCTAGGGTTAAACCGCTGTATTTCCCACCTATTTTCATAAACTGTGCCTCTTACCTCTTACCACATGTAACAACCTTCTTCAGTCGCAATCTACTTTGAGTGGCTCTTGGGACTTATATAGGGTATTAGTAAGACAAAATCTCTCTCATATTTTCTCTCTTTATCTTTCTCTTATTTACCAGTCTCTTATTACCTACCTTATATTTTCCAGTCTTCCCTCCCACAATTTTTCTCCCTTTCTCTCGTTCTCTCGTTTCTCTCTGGTTCTTTCTTCACCTTTATCTGTTTTTATCATATTTCTTTCACTTCTCCACTCTTGTTCATATTTGCCTGTCTTTGTATCACACTTTCGTTGTTTTTCTTTTCTATTTCATATTTACTTCTACCCTCCCCCCTCTCTCTTTCCCTCTCTCTATATATATATATGTTATAGTGGGACACACCTATTCACACCTACTCCCACCTATAATAAGTAGGAGTAGTAAGAGTAACGAGTATCAGCCACCCCGAACTAGATTACTGCGTCATTACCTATTATATCAAGTTCCTAACGTTTTGTACGCCGAACCTATTTTAGGACCGACTTAGTACAAATACACGCCTCCACTGTGAAATCACTCAACAATATCTCTATCAAACACTATTTAACTCTTATATCTCTCTCCCTATGTATATATATATATATATATATATATATATATATATATATATACAGAGAGAGATAGATAGATAGATAGATAGATAGATAGATAGATAGATAGATAGATATGCTTCTCTTTGTCCTATTTCTATCGCATTCTCTCTTTATCATTCTCATATTTATTTCTCACTCATTATCTCACCCATATTTGCCAATCTCTCTCTCTCTCTCTCTCTCTTTGTCTCTCTTTCACTCTCTCTCACTCTCTCACTCACTCTCTCTCTCTCTCTTTTCTCTCTCCCTCACGCGTGCACGCGCTTTTTCTCCATCCTTCTAATTTTACTCATATTTCCCCTTCCCTGGGCAGAGGGAACCGTGATTAGATCCGACATGATTTAACCGACTCGGCTATGAAGAAATTTTGCCGATCAAGCAAGGCTGAATAGTATCTTGAATCGAAATCCTTCTAGAATTTATTTTGTTTACGTTTGGATACGAAACTAAGCAGATATAAAATTTCGAGAGTCTAACACGAGAAGAATATATATATATATATATATATATATATATATATATATATATATATATATATATATATATATATATATAAATGCGTATACTTCGGCAACATATTTTCATTAAGACAGGTTTCGTTAAATAATTTACACATGTTCTACCTACTTATTCTTGATAGGATTCTTTCATATCGCGGATAAGCATTTTTGTGTGGTTAATAAAACACGAGAAGAAACCATTGTGTTGGCTCATATTGTATTTATTTCCGAGTACTTTCGACATAGCATAATGTCTTTGTTAGAGTATTGTTAAATATAGATTAAGTATTTAGCATTCTTGGTTGTAAAGGACAATTGTTGTGGTCATCCGAAAATTAACATTTTTATATGTGGATTCAGGAACGCTGTGCCATGGCTTAGGTGACAGACACCGTTTAAGAAAAGATGCTGTGGAAAGATTACGGACTTGAGTAGTTGTTAGATAAACGAAAAACTATTAATGACAAACGCTAACATCCAAAGACTATCTAGTGTACACATTTTAAAATGTTTGTGGGGTATTCGTAATTAATTTTATTGAGGTTTGGTTTCATTTCTTTTTATATAAATAGCTTCAAAAATTTTTAGTTTGTGTTTATTCTTTTCATTGAAAAGTATGGATATATTTTCGACGGGGATTTTACTGCATTGAGAGTGTGGACACGTATGGCATAACTCCATCCCCCTCCTCAGCAATGGTTAAAATAAAGCCTGGCAGACTGGGTTCTTTAGTTCAGAATAGCAGAAAAGCTAAACGAAGGAATACTTTGAATTCAGAAACAGTAGATAAGGTAAAAAAAAAAAAAAACACGCCACTATATTTTTCGAGAAGTTATTGTAATTCAGAGATAACTATTGAGATCCATGATTACTTACGTCGAAATGCTTTATATATGACTATTTTCTTAGTAGCATTTTACGGTATAGACAGATCTTTCAAACAAATAAACGATTGGGTAGAATAATGGAGCAAAATAAAGGGACTTAATCCGGGCAATGCTAGGATCCATTGTTCTTTTTTTGAAAAATCTCCTCTTTATCTTTTTATGAACCGTTGTACACATTTTTTTTTTTTTTTTTTTTGCAAAAAACAAATCGGAAATACCAACATCAAATAATTTAATCTGTTGTGTGCTTTTCCGTTTTCTCTCACTATCCCTCACGCCCTATCTATCTATCTATCTATCTATCTATCTATCTATCTATCTCAGTCTGTTCACTATCTATCTATCTATCTATCTATGTCAGTCTGTTCGTCTGTTCGCTATCTATCTATCTTATCTAATTATCTATCTATCTATGCTTATATATGAAAATGACTCTCTATCTATCACTGTATTTTCAACTGTCTATCTATCTATCTATCTATCTATCTATCTATCTATCTATCTATCTATCTCAGTCTTACTATCTATCTATCTATCTCAGTCTTACTATATCTATCTATCTATCTCAATGTGTTAATCTATCTCAGTTCAATCTAGCCATCTATCTCAGTTAAATGTTATCTAGCTATCTATTTATATATATCAGTACAATATTATCTACCTATTTATCTATCACAGTTCAATATTATCTATATACCTCAATTCAATAATATCTACCTATCATCTCAGTTCAATATTAATTAAATACCTCAGATCAATAATATCTATCTAGCCCAGTTCAATTTTATTTATATACCTCAGTTCAATAATATCTATCTATCTTAGTTCGATATCTATCTATCCATCTCAGTTCAAGACTATCTGTCTAGCTAGCTAGCTAGCTAACTATCTATCTCAGTTCAATATCATCTATCTATCCATCTATTTATCTATCAATATATGTTCATCTATCATTCTGTTTCTCGCGCGCACGTGCGCTCTCTCCCTCCTTCACTCACTCTCTCTCTCTCTCTCTCTCTTAATTTCTCCCCCTTTTTTTGTGCCTTTTAATCTCCTCGAAAATCTCTCTCTCTCTCTCTCTCTCTCTCTCACTTTTTCCTCGTAATTTATTTACCTTTTTTTTTTCGGTGTCTCAAGAAAACAATCATAAGCACCAACCTCAAATAAAATGCAGACCTCACAGACAAAATGTAAAAATAATGCGGGTAGCTGATTGGTTCTTTATGATCGGTGTTACATCAACCGTTTCCACATGGCTGAATGCCGGGGATTGAGGCCTTCCATCAACGTTCTAAAAATGGATGGCGCAGAGAGCGAAAGTGCCAGCCAATCTGTTGTCTACAAATAAAAAGCAACTAGACATAATAATCTTACAGTAAGAAAGCCGAGACAAGAGACAAATCCCTTATAACTGAAGGAACATGTTACACGATGAACAAAAAAAGCAGCTTCCCCCGACAATAAGCAGATTAACCATTGTATAAGATTAACCGTTATATAATATATAATATAATTGTATTTGCTTATAATCACCAACTAACAAACTGTAATATAAACGGAGGTAATGATTGATAAAAACAAAAGAAAAATTAAGGAATTTGGATAACCTAAGGAATTTAGATAAACCAAAGCCGGGGACATGAGTGAAGAAAGTCATGTCTTTTTAAATGTATGTTAAGATCTTCTTTGGAGAGAAACTGAGAATCGAAATCAGTCGATAACATAACCAAAGCATTTCCAAATTAAGTACTCAATTAAGTAATAAGATGTGAGGCCATTGTACGGTTAGCGACTCGGGAAGTAAAAAGCGTCGAGCCGAGTTCGAATACCGGCCGACCGCGATACCTTCGCATTCAAAAATACACTTTTAAGTAGGCGCTCGAGGGGGTCGTCAGTGATGTTATTTGACTTGGTTCATAAGGGAGTTACGGGTCTTTCAACATCATACTCCCCATCACTAAATCGACCCAATCAGGGAAGATCAATCCCTGATTCCCCCTCTCAACCAAACGCTAACAGCTACTCTGGCCTTTTTGAAGAATTAGACGAAAACAGACCACGTATTCCGCACATCCGATTGGATGCTTGTATCAACCAATCCGCTGCGCGAACTATCTTTTAAATGGCCCACGGTGGGGACTGGTTACTTTTCTTATTTCGGTGGATTGCAGTTTCAATGAATAACCAAGGAGGTAATCTTAATGTTCCTAAGTTTAACCCTTTTCCCTAAGTATTGTATAGTTTAAATATTTGCTGTTTGTATTTTATTTGTACTTTTTTAAGCAAAAATACCCGTGTCAAATACTTTAATTTGACCTGTGAAATAACAATCATTTTTTTAACAATTCTACAAGACCCAAGAGCCACTCGATGTAGAGGGTTAAAGAGTAAGATGAACATTTTATAGAGATATATAGGCAACTTGCATGGAGTATTGCTGCCATATATGGTCTGGAGCCCCTTCTATTTGTCTCAAGGTCCTTGATAAAATCCAGAGACGGATATGAAATGTAACTGGCCCTGATCTGGCATCTCGTCTGCAGTGGCTCTCTCACAGACGTGCTGTCACCTCCCTTTGTCTTTTTTAGAAATACTTTCACGGTAAATGCTCCGATTAGCTGCTTTCGCTGGTTCCCAGACTTCATGAATTTAAGCGTTCTACTAGGCTGGCATCTCGCTCTCACCTTTTCACTGTCGAAACTGTTAAATGTAGCTGTCTCTACTCCAATAGCTTCATGTCTTGCACCTCTGGCCTGTGGAACCTTCCCCATTTCTTGTTTCCCTGATAGCTATGATCGCCAACTATTCAAATGTAATGTCAATCAACGTCTCCAGATGCCCTGATCTATCCCCTATCCTTCTCTTCATCCTTTCCTCTATCATTCCTCTTTGCTCCAACTCTCTGTAACCCCTTGCGTGCTAGTGGCTTCCCGCCTTGCTTGGAGTGAAACGCTTAAAAAAACGATAACAGTTGAAAACTTGAGGATATTGAGATTGTAATGATCGGGGAAATATCCTCTTAGTTGCTTTTGCCACAGAGCAGCGGTTCGTGGGAAGAAGCTGTTCGAGTGGAACTTAGGTCTCACCAATGGAATACGAAGTGGGGATGACGGTAGTTCGCTGCAATGTGCGTTTCTTGACGGGTAGTTGATTAAAGCGTCGCCTTATGAATTTGGTAACATAGCAATCATGAGTTCGATCCCTGGGCCGGACAGTGTTTACTTGGACTCAGTGGAAACTGGGCGAGCAATAACCGAGCAGTACCAAATAGGAAGTAGACGAATTATCTCCCCTAGATATGGTCAGTAGAAAGAGAACAATCTACCCTCGTAGAATAAATAAATGGTTCAGTTTGAAATTCACTGAAGGTAACCCTGGAACGACAAGCACCCGATAAAGGCCGGAGAGCAGAACAGCCGATAGTCCTCATGTAAATAATGATAAGAACGCGCCCTAGAAATTCACACAGAGGTTCCGTTAACAATAATCGGAAGACATTTTAAATGTAGCAGAGTTTCATTTTTTCATTTAATCCTTAAACTTAAATGCAAAAAATACTTTCGCTAAAATTAAAATTCTTTCTCATTGACGCGTTAAAAGGTTAATTTTGACAGTTTTTTTTTTCAGATCTAAAAAGGTCAACATTTCCCGAAAAAGGTCAAACATATTCAAAATAAATCTGAAGTTATAATTTGAAATGGTTATTTTTTTCTCCTTTTTGTGTTTTTTTTCTTTTCGCTCATAATAAAATCATGTTTAATAAACGCTAAATATCGATTTTTATCCCTCAATAACTCTAAACTTCGAGAGCCTTGCACCTTTCCGTTTTGTTATCGCCCTTGACTGCGTACTGAGAACTTCACTCGACAAATATCCTCATCATCTAGGTTTTACTTTATCACCGAGAATCTCAAATCGATATCCTGCAAGAAAGTTGATCGATATTGACTATGCAGGTAACCTAACTATTAATGCAGACAACATTACCGATGTCACAGTTCTCCTACATCATCTAGATAACGCTACTAATGATGTTGGACTCTATATAAATGCCTCGAAAACTAAATTCATAAACTTCAACTAGCAAAGTCCAATACAAACTCTTTCAGGAGAATCAATAATATCAATCGAATATTTATTTACCAAGGAAGCGAAATAAACTCTCCTGAAATTCTCTGAAAATATGTAAAAAATCGCATAGCTAAAGCCTGGGCAGCCTCAAATAAAATGGATGTAATCTAGAAATGTGATCTACCAGACAACATCAAACGGAGACTGTTTCGCGCCAGTTTCGAGGTTTTAATATATGGTGACACTGCTTGGACATTAACTGAACTCCTTGAGTCTAAGCTTGATGGAACCTACACTCGGATGTTGAGAGCTATACTCAAGATCTCTTGGAGACAATATCCAACTAAATCACAGCTCTATGGACCCATCCGTGATATTTCTAAAATCTTGCGTGAACGCATAATATGCTCCGCACGACATTTGCTAGCGAACCAAACAAGAACTTACTAGTGGTGTACTGCTCTGGACACCTAGCCATGGATCAAGACGGGTTGGTCGTCCAGCAATCACATACATTGACCAACTAAGTTACGACATAGGATGCCACACTAATGACCTTCCGACCTTGATGCAGGGCCGTGAGGTTTGGTATGATAGACTTATGAATGTCCGATATATCTCGGCCGAATAAAATAAATCTAATCTCATATTTTGAACACATCTAGGTTTTACTATATCACCGAGACTTTCAAATCGATATCCTGCAAGAGAGTTGATCGATATTGATTATGCAGGTACCCTAGCTGTCACTGCAGACAACATTACCAATGCCACAGTTCTCCTACATCATCTAGAAAACGCTTCTAACGATGCTGGACACTATATAAATGCCTCTAAATCTAAATTCATAAACTTCAATTATAATACAAATAAAAACTCTCTCGAGAATATCAATAATATCTATCGAATGTTTTACTTACTGTTATAAGGTCCACTCCTATTTCATACAAGTGGACTCGCCCAGTGTGTACTTGTACTGCTGCCGGTGAATGCCCGGAGGTTAGAGCGAGATACACTGATACATGATACAGAGTGAGAGTGTAAGGTAACCGCTTTGTAGGAGTCACAGTTGCGAGCACGTAGACTCAGAAGGAAGTCATACTTCGATACTGAATTTCCCAGACTGTATATATATATATATATATATATATATATATATATATATATATATATATATTATTATTATTATTATTATTATTATTGCTACTAACCGCATTTCTGGATCTACTAACCGTATTACCAATTGCATTATTACGTCAATACATTTATTTGCTATATTTCATTCCTGTGTTTGTGTTGTGCCGGAAACCTACCACCCTTCTTGAAGATGAACTTGTCTGCGAAAAAAGACTTTAAATAGTGGCATGTCAGTTGACATGGAAGGAGACAGATAGACAGAGAAGTTCTTCGCTGAGCTAGTTATTGACTACTCAGGCGATTTCTTTACCTTTTTACCAACCTATTAAAACCCTTTTTATTGTTACGTGTTATTTGGCGTTTGTCTCTACTAACCCCAAATCAACATCATAACATATATGTCATTCATTTGAGACCGGATTTCATCTCGGAATCCACAACACTTACCAAGGAAGCGAAAGACATTCTCCGGAAATTCTCTGAAAAGCAAGTGAAAATTCGTATAACTAAAGTCTGGGTTCCTTGGATTAATTGGATGTAATCTGGAAATCTGTTCTACCAGACAACCTCAAACGGAGCTACTTTCGCGCCACTGTAGAGTCGGTTTTAATGTATGATGTATCTACATGAGCATTAAATAAAACCCTTGAGGTTAAGCTTGATGGAACCTATACTCAGATGTTCAGAGCTATACTTAACATCTCAGAAATGACATCCAATTAAGTCACAGCTCTATGACCACATCCATGATATTTCTACAATTTTGCGCGAACGTAGAATATGCTCTGCACGACATTTCTAGCGAGCCAAACAAGAACTTGCGAATGGTGTACTGCTCTGGACACATAGCCATGGAGTAAGACGGGTTGGTCGTCCAGTAATCGCCTATATTGACCAACTACGCTATGACATAGGCTGCCACACTAATGACCTTCCGACCTTGATGAAGGGCCGTGAGGGTTTGTATGATAGACTCATGAATGTCCGAGATATTTCGACAAAATAAAAGAACTCTAGACTCATATTTTGAACTCAGGAACATTGATGAAGCTTACATTTAAAACAAAAGACTATCTCGCGCCAAAACGCCATTACTTCTTTCTTGCTTCCGCGGTTTTTTCCTTTCAATTTGCAATTACTGAAAGTCTGATCAAACAAAGGCCGAAACAACAACAAACCCAAATATATTGACGGTTTGATAAAAGAACACGATTGGACAATAAACAAAGGATCATCGCTTCTTTGAAATTCGTGATTCTGTCTCTGTTCGATAAGTCTTGTCAATTCTCAACAGATTGAGTAAAGTTTTCATGACAAATCACTACTTATTGTCTATAGATGTCCATACATTCTCTCACGTTGGTTAGTTTAAATAAGTGTAAGTATTCGCACATGCGCAGTTCGTTCTACTCATAATTAACTACTTCGTTTGTATGGCGCCTAAACCTTTGGGGAATAAGTAAATCAATAACATCAAATGGAGGAGATTCTCTCTTATCTACTCTTTTTTATTGCTATCTCTTTCTTCCGTTTTATTTTCTTTTTCTCTTCACTCAGTTGTCTCTCTGTCCATCTCTATCTATCTATCTATCTATCTATCTATCTATCTATCTATCTATCTATCTATCTCTCTATCTCAGTTTGTTCCTATCTATCTATCTATCTATCTATCTCAGTTTGTTCCTATCTATCTATCTATCTATCTATCTCAGTCTGTACCTATCTATCTATCTATCTATCTATCTATCTATCTATCTCAGTCTGTTCCTATCTATCTAGCTAGCTAGCTAGCTAGCTATCTCAGTCTGTTCCTATCTATCTATCTATCTATATATCTATCTCAATCTGTCCCTATCTATCTATCTATCTATCTATCTATCTATCTATCTATCTATCTCAGTTTGTTCCTATCTATCTATCTATCTATCTCAGTTTGTTCCTATCTATCTATCTATCTATCTATCTATCTCAGTCTGTACCTATCTATCCATCTATCTATCTATCTATCTATCTATCTATCTATCTCAGTCTGTTCCTATCTATCTATCTAGCTAGCTAGCTATCTATCTCAGTCTGTTCCTATCTATCTATCTATCTAGCTATCTAGATATCTATCTATCTATGTATCAGAATCTGTCCCTATCTATCTATCTATCTATCTATCTATCTATCTATCTATCTATCTATCTATCTCAGTCTGTTCCTATCTATCTATCTATCTATCTATCTATCTATCTATCTATCTATCTATCTATCTATCTCAGTCTGTTCCTATCTATCTATCTATCTATCTATCTATCTATCTCAATCTGTCCCTATCTATCTATCTATCTATCTATCTATCTATCTATCTCATGTTGTTCATATCTATCAATCTATCTATCTATCTATCTATCTATCTATCTATCTATCTCAGTCTGTTCCTATCTATCTATCTATCTATCTATCTATCTATCTCAGTCTGTTCCTATCTATATATCTATCTGTCCATCGATCAATTTATCTTTGTTTGTTACTTTCTATCTGTCTGTTCCTATCTATCTATCTATCTATCTATCCTTGTTATAGCTATCTCTATATATCTATTTTTTCCTATCTGTCTGTCTAATCATACCTATATATTCTGTTAATATCTATCTAACCATCTACTCCGTTCATGTCTATTGATTCCGTTTATATTTACATATCTACCTGTCTATTCTGCCTGACTGTTCTGTTCATATCTATGTTAGTCATATCTATCTCTTTACCTGACTGTACTGCTCACATGTATATCTATCAATCTATTCTAGCTATATCTATCTCTCTATCTATCTAAGCTCTTCATATCTGTATCTATCTATTTTGTTCTTATCTATCTATATCACTATCTAATACTATCTATATATTCTGTTCATATCTATCTCTCAATTCATAGCTAGCTATCTGTTCTATTCGTATCTATCTATCTATCTATCTATGTTTGTTTATATGTAACTGTTTCTATCTATCTATCTATCTATCTATAATTTCTATGTTTTGTTTTCTGTATCTTTTTATCTATCGTTCTTTTTTTCCTTTTTCCTTTTATCCCCCAATCTCTAACTCTCTTTCTCTCTTCCCCCACTCTCTCTCTCTCTCACTATCTATCTATCTATCTATCTATCTATCTATCTATCTATCTATCTATCTATCTATCTATCTAAGTCTGTCCCTGTCTCTATCTCTATGCCTCTCTCTCTCTCTCTCTCTCTCTCTCTCTCTCTCTCATCTTTCTTTTTTGTGCCTTTTTCTCTACTTGGCAATCTCTCTCACTCTCTCACCCCCCTCCCTCTCTTCCTTTCTCTCTCCTTCTTAATTCCTTTCCTTTTTACGGAATCACCCATTTCTCTTATTCTGTTTCCCTTGTACTTTTTGTGCCATTTTCTCTAATCACCCATTTTTTGTCACTTTCTCTCTATTTTAATTTCTTTCTTTCTCTATTTTTCTTCACTTGCCTTTCTCTTCTCTTTTTATTTCTTTCTTTCTCTGTCACTCTCTCTCTCTCTCTCTCTCACTTTCTATATCTTTTTATACAGCTCTCTCTCTCTCTTTTATTTTAGCATCTCCTCTCAGTCCTCTCCCGCTTTATCACTCTCTCTCTTTCTCTCTCTCTCTTTCAATCTCTCTTATTTTTTTCAATTTTTCTACATTTCTCTCTCCACTCTCTTTCCCTCTTTTTCCTTCGCTTTTTTTCTTTTTTATCCACTTGACTTTGTCTCTTTATTACTTTTCTTTCTGCCTCTTTTCTTTTCTTTTTCTTTTCTCTCCATCTCTTGCTCTCTCTCTCTCTCTCTCTCTCTCTCTCTCTCTCTCTCTCTAAACACATCTCTGATTGTACCTTTTTTTTTCACTCTTTCGTCCGTCTTCTGCGTCTCTCTCCCTAATTTCACTTTTTATATCTTCAACCATTTTTCTTGTTCCTCAATTCAGCCATATTATTCCAATTTCTTTTTTCTATTTTTTTTTTATTTGCTTTAC
The DNA here is from genome assembly GCA_903632075.3 of Acanthosepion pharaonis. Classification (NCBI taxonomy): domain Eukaryota; kingdom Metazoa; phylum Mollusca; class Cephalopoda; order Sepiida; family Sepiidae; genus Acanthosepion; species Acanthosepion pharaonis. The sequence continues at coordinate 24,384 of CAHIKZ030004476.1, read as the reverse complement.
AATGGGATCGAAACCTACAGATGTATTCCATTCTCGATTTCGTTATGGTAAAATCTATCAAAAGAAAAAATACTATAAAAACCGCACAGAATTTCCTTTCATCTTGCATATGGGAAAATTTTAAAGTACACGCCTCTTCGAAAGCCTTCATGCCAAAATAGCGGCAAAGAGAGAAAGTCTAAATCTGAACTCTTTTGACAGAGTTACTGATTAGCATCAAATTCTTCAGAACTGAACGAGTTCTAAAAGAAAATAAAACATGAATAAAAAGAAATAAACAAAGATTCACTTCATTTGGAAACCTCACCTCGAAATCTTTCTATCAAAACTGTCTGACCTAGTCGGAATATCGAGATCTATAAATGTTTAAAGATTATAATATTTAAATATCTGGGAAGACAGAAAGTGCAACTTTGAGGTCCGAAGATGCACAGAATGACCAACGATACATTCCAAAATCTAAGCAGAGTATTAAGAGACAGAGAAAAAAAAAAGAAATAAAAAAGAAACGAAGGAATCGGTCACAATCTTAACAACATAATATTTGAAGATGACACAGTGTTGATAGTAGACACGGAAAGAACATTACAAAAACTCCAACAGAATCTAGGGAAGTAAAGCGAGAAGAAAAGATTAAACATCGACTACCAGAAGACAGTATTCAGGGTTGTTAACAAAATGGGCATTCCAAATTGGAGATTACAAATTGGGGATACCAAAATCAACCAATTACAAAAATGTAAATATCTGTTAAGTATTTTAGCAGAGGACGGAAAGTGCGACAGTGAAATCCGAAGGCGCATAGGGTTAGCGAAAGATGCCTTCCAAAAGCTATTCAAAGTATTAAGAAACAGAAAACTGCGTGAAAAACAAAGAGACTACTGAACTGCTACGTAATCGGGTTCGAACTTTTGCAATGACCTGATAAATAAGCGAAAAAGGCAACTGCATACGTAAAACGTTTTGACATGTTAAAAGAGTTAAACTCATCTTGCCGTCGTGTTAAAAATATAGCGACACGCGATTCAACATACTATTTCATTGCGTCCCCTTCTTCTTCTTCTTCAGGATATAGACGATCATGGCTCAACATTAGGTACTAAAATTTGTATTAAGAAACAGGAAACAAATACGAGAGTACTGAACTGATAGGTGATATCTGTCTTCCTGTAAGGTAGTAAATACTGGACAATCTCCTCGAAGAAGGAGAAAAGAACTTGAGGCAAGAGAAATCTGGTTCTACAGTGATAATCGGGTTCAAACTTTTACAATGATCTGATAAATAAGCGAAAAAGACACTGCGTACCTAAAATGTTTTAACATGTTAAAATGTTAAACTCATCTTACCGCCATGTTAAAAATTAGCGCCATTAATAACAAAGTTAATATGAAATAATGTAAAATACCTAGAAAAAAAAGCAAATATAAAGTTAATATAGCATACAACATAGAAAAAATAAATATAAAAATCAAAACAGTTACCACAACCTGTTATCATTTAATCCACCTTAATCTTAACAACCTTAAGTATGCAGATAATACAGTGTTGATAGCGGACAAAGAAAGTATACAGAAGTTAGTGAAGAACACGAGAAGAAAAGATTAAACATCATCTACCAGAAGACAGTATTTATGGTTGTTAGCAAAAGGACATCCTAAAGTGCAGATTACAAATTGGAGATACCAAAATCAACCAATTACAAAAATGTAAATATCTGTGAAGTATTTTAGCAGAGGACGGAAAGTACGACACTAAAATCCGAAGGCGCATCTGGATAGCGAAAGATGCCTTCCAAAAGCTAAACAAATTATTAAGAAACAGGAAAACTTCGTTTGAAACAAATACGAGAGTACTGAACGGTTACGTGATATCTGTCCTCCTATATAGCAGTGAATACTATACAATCTTCTCAAAGATGAAGAAGAGACTTGAAGCATCATCAATGTTGTTCTACAGAAGGATGCTGAGGAAGCCATGGAAAGAATATGGGAACAACGACGAGATTTTAAACAAAATGGAAACAAAAAAGAAATTTATAATCAGCATTAGGAAGGGGCAGAAATTTCTAGATCACGTAGTGAGGATGACGGGTTTGGAAAATCTAATACTTACAGGACAGATTAGGGAAAATCGAGGAAAACATACTTGATGGGATAGAATAAATGGATGGTAGAACAGGATTTGGGAGATATAGAAAAAAAAAATTTATTAAGAGCTAAAAGAAAATATTAACTATATTTATAGAAATTTAACAAAATAAATACTTCCCAAAAAAATTACGTACACATCACGTTGAAAAACCAGTTCCGTAAAATGAAAAAAGTTAAGGGATGTGGGTTGGTGTAATGGATAATGACTGGAAAATGGAAATCGGATAGCCGTTTAAATTCTAGTCGGGTTCTTAATATTCATTTAGGTGCAAATACCCTTGGGGGAAGTATGAATGCACTTTAACCATTACTCCACCGTGCCTCCTTATATATATATATATATATATATATATATATATATATATATATATATATATATATATATATGGGTTCTATAGCCTTGGCTGGCAACTGGTCTAAAAGAAGGACAATTCTGAATTCAAAACCTGCGGAGGGTCGTTTGGGAACCTTGTGGCATTCGGTGCACCAGGTCTCTGTATTCGTCCCTTCAAAAAGTGTGGATGGTCCTGCACGAGGCCTTCACCACTATAATCAAATCTCATGTGCCGGTGTCAGGCTGTCGGTTTCATGGAAACTGATCTGCTTGGCCCTCATACGTCGAACCTCGACGGAAGACTATATATATATATATATATATATATATATATATATATATATATATATATATATATATATTACTTTAAATAACCTGCAATGGGTTGATAAGCCGTAAAAATAATTCAATCATTAAATCAACATAGCCGTTGCGTGAAATCTAGTTAATCCCTTGTTTTAGTTTATTTAATTTATTTGCCTTAACCGGGTATTGAACTCACACTCTTTGGGTCCTGTCACTGGATCTAACATGGCACAGTGGATAAAGGCGTTGATTAGATCCAGTGACAGGATCCAAAGAGTATGAGTTCAATACCCGGTTAAGGTAGTGGAAAACTTTCAGAGGGAAATTAACAGGGGATAACTGATAACTGACATCCATTAAACATCCGAATAATGTAAATAGTGTACATAATACCTCATCTCAGAAATATAGACAGATACTGAAGGGCCGAAACGTTGTAATAAATATGGCTACAAAGATGAGGACAATAGTCCGAATAATGTAAATAATGTACATAATACCTCATCTCAGAAATATAGACAGATACTGAAAGGCCGACACGTTGTAATAAATATGGCGACAAAGATGAGGAGGATAGTCCGAATGATGTAAATATTGTACATAATACCTCATCTCAGAAATATAGACAGATATTTAATTCTATTAAATCAGATTTTATATTTGTATTTAAAAATACGTCGGACTTTTGAAGAAGATCGAAGTAAAAACTTTCTTCTGTATAAAAAGAATGAAATAAATATTCTGGTCGGAAAAGAAAGGCATCTAAAAATATTTTTGTTTGTCTCCATAGTGATTTTGTAATAGAACCACTAAGAGAAATCGGAATGTTTATAACGAGTGAATTATGACATACAGCATAAGGCCAAAAATGAGTAAGAATGCCCGTCTGTTTCAAATACCCGAAAATTGATAAAAAAATAAAAATAAAAAACTATTAAAATATATTTTCTATTTTTTTTCTTTTCTTTTCGGTCATTTTTCTTACGATAAAATATTTCAGTCCTGCGAACAAGAAACGAATTTATATCATTGCCCCGTGAATGGACTGATAGATACGTTTCTGCTATGCGCATGCGTCAGATGAAAGAAGAAGCTTACCGAAAAAGAAAAGGAAAATGAACTAAAGAAAGAAAGAGAGATAAAATGGCGCAAAGTCCGAAGATAACTGTTTATTCGGACGAGCGATATGATCAGTCCATCGCGATCGAAAACCGAAGCGGGTTTATATATATATCGATCAGAGCTCACAAGCATTAATACCCGTCCCCAGCCATTTGACCCGTTCCTTGGCGGCTATCAACTACTGAAAAGCATGATAAAATGTGACCGACTAGCCACAAGGGGACGGTTCTTTCAGATTGTACCACCAAGTCACACACTTCCTTCCACTCAGCCGATATGAGGGCTGGACATTCGAAAAGAAATGGAAAATCTGGGTTGATTCTCTCTGAAGGAATAACGGCGCATTTTTTTTCTTTTGGACAGGAGGTGCAGATGATAATCGTAAATGTAATATTAGGCATTTCCTTATAAGGAAACATTCTGCATTGCTCCTCGATTTACGCTTTTCTTCTCTCGCCGGCCATCGGACTGTGATCAAAGTGTAGTATCTTTTCTCCACATCTCTAATGGTACTATTAACCGTTTTGGCATCAATTGACCTAGCAGCCAGTGCTACTTTGCTACCTTTTCCTAACTCCCTGGCCATCGGTTTTCGGAACAATGTGTAGTAACTGTTTTGATCATCTCTAATGGTAATGTTAAGTTAAAAGGGAGATAACTGAGTCATCTGGAGGAGGCACAACTAGAATACTGATTAGAGAAATAAAAATATGAAATCTGATTTAAGAAAATTAACTAAATCAAAATAAAACTAAAACAAGGGTCTTACTCGGTTTCATAGGTCCACCGAAATAAAGTTCAGTTCGAAACTCCATTCACCTGAAGAAAGCCGGTCGAAACATCGTGAATATGACAATAAAGATGAGGACAACAGTCCGAACAATGTCAGTTATGTGCCATGCGGGATACACACGTAGGTGGTCACGTACCTTTCGATACATGACTGACAAGGCAGATTTTTTTCTTGCAGTAGGTTGCCATTTCTTTCTGCGGTAGGCCTGTTGCTATCCAAGGCTATAGAACCCGGACTGCCATGCTATAGGCGATGAGAGGATTCATACCTTTCCCAAGGGGTATTAGCACGTAAGTGAATGTAATGGATTCAACTGGAATTCGAACTCGGCTCCCCGATTCCCCAATCCGAGCCGCTATAGTTTGTGGCGTACTTTATTGAGTGTCATTGCATAAGCTATAAAACACAAGTACACATGTTGAATTTTTATGTCTCTCTCTCTCTCTCTCTCTCTCTCTCTCTCTCTCTCTCTCTGATATCATTATGAGCATAAATATTGCATTCATTGTTCGAGTGTCTTTAACGAACCCGAACAATTTTGGTTCTATTTCCTGTTTAATTCTTCTTCGCGCTCTAGTCATCAGAATTCGGATGATGAGTTTTGTTCTGTGGCTCATTAGCTTAATTGTACGATGGAATTCATATTTGCTTGCACCTGGCTTCTTAAGCAGTGCTATAAAAATAGATCTGCTTGGGTGTTCAGGTCCATCACCACTGTCATAGACTTCATTTATTATTTCTGTAATATCGACAGTGGAGTAATGGATAGCGGTTCGGACTGAGGAATCGGAGAGCCGAGTTCGAATTACATTCGAATCCATTGCATTCACTTACGTGCTAATACACTTGGGAATTAACAGGAGATAACTGATAACTGACAGTCCGATATAATAGTAAATAATAGTCCGAATAATGCAAATAGTATACATAATACCTCATCTCAGAAATAAAGACAAAGACTGAAAGGCCGAAACGTTTTAATATGGCGACAAAGATGAGGACAATAGTCCGAATAATGTAAATAGTGTACATAATACCTTATCTCAGAAATATAGACAGATACTGAAAGGCCGAAACGTTGTAATAAATATGGCGACAAAGATGAGGACAATAGTCCGAATAATGTAAATAGTGTACATAATACCTCATCTCAGAAATATAGACAGATACTGAAAGGCCGAAACGTTGTGATAAATATGGCGACAAAGATGAGGACAATAGTCCGAATAATGTAAATAGTGTACATAATACCTCATCTCAGAAATATAGACAGATACTGAAAGGCCGAAACGTTGTAATAAATATGGCGACAAAGATGAGGACAATAGTCCGAATAATGTAAATAATGTACATAATACCTAATCTCAGAAATATAGACAGATACTGAAAGGCCGAAACGTTGTGATAAATATGGCGACAAAGATGAGGACAATAGTCCGAATAATGTAAATAGTGTACATAATACCTCATCTCAGAAATATAACCCAGATACTGAAAGGCCGAAACGTTGTAATAAATATGGCGACAAAGATGAGGACAATAGTCCGAATAATGTAAATAATGTACATAATACCTAATCTCAGAAATATAGACAGATACTGAAAGGACGAAACGTTGTAACAAATATGGCGACAAAGATGAGGACAATAGTCCGAATAATGTAAATAGTGTACATAATACCTCATCTCAGAAATATAGACAGATACTGAAAGGCCGAAACGTTGTAATAAATATGGCGACAAAGATGAGGACAATAGTCCGAATAATGTAAATAGTGTACATAATACATCATCTCAGAAATATAGACAGATACTGAAAGGCCGAAACGTTGTGATAAATATGGCGACAAAGATGAGGACAATAGACCGAATAATGTAAATAGTGTACATAATACCTCATCTCAGAAATATAGACAGATACTGAAAGGCCGAAACGTTGTAATAAACATGGCGACAAAGTTGTGGACAATAATCTGAATAATGTAAATAGTGTCCATAATACATCATCTCAGAAGTAAAGACAGATCTTGTTAGTTCTTTGATTTTTTTTATTCGTATCTGCTTTATCTGTGGTACTCATTCTTTCTAGTTCTGCTCATATTTCGTTGAGCCATTCCTGTTTAGCTTACCTGCATTTGTTCTTTGTTTCTTTGTCCGATATAGTGTTCTGTGTCTTAGC
>CAHIKZ030004476.1:0-12500 GCA_903632075.3 Acanthosepion pharaonis | reverse complement strand
AATTTAATGTGAGGCAATCCGAGCACGTAGGCTCAGCCAAAAATCCTACATAAACGGCTTCGTGTCTGTCTACCTCGCCGGACGAGGCTGCCCTTCGGTATAGCCTCATTCGGGTTCTTCTCTACTCGAAGACAGAGAGTTCGACAACAGCTAAGAGCTGAGTAACAGATCCCAGCTAGTCGATATTATCCAGCCTCCCCACGAGGTAGGATGTGGCATAAAGCCGAGATTTATGTGGGGTAATCCGAGCACGTAGGCTCGGTCAAAAATTCCTCGTAGACCCCGTATAAAACGTTGGTCGGGTAGCTGTTTCCCGAGACGAGACTCTGCCCTTCGAAATAGCCTCGTCAAGGGATCCTCTCTGCCCGGAAGAAGAGAGTTTGACCAGAGATGGAAAAGATTCCAGTTAGTCAATATTTAGTAGCCACCTCTCCCCGACACCACGGGAGTAGATGTGGCACAAGGCCGAGTTTAACGTGGGTCATCCAAGCCCGTAGGTTCGGCCAAAAATTTCCCGCAAAACCCACATAAACAGGTTCGGGTCTGCTTAACAACCCCCCACCCCACCCCGGACGAGTCTCTGCCCTTCGGAAAAGACTCGTCCGTGTTCCTCTCTGCCAAAAGGCAGAGAGTTCGATTAGCACATCTGAAAAGATTTCAGCTAGAGTATCTAGCTACTGCCCACGCAGTTACATGTGGCACAAGGCCGAATTTAATGTTGGATTCCCGAGTCCGTAGGCTCGGCCAAAAATTCCCCGTAAACCCCGCATAAATGGGACCGAGTCGGTCTACCTCCCCGAACGAGACTCTGCTCTTCGGCATAACCTCGTCCGGGTTCTTGTCTGCTCAGATGTAAAGAGTTCGACCAGCACAGCCAAAAAAGATTTTAGCAAGATTATCTAGCAACTGTTCCACGCAGTCACGTGTGGTACAAGGTCGAATTTAATGTGGAGTCGCGTGGGCTCGGCCAAAAAAATCCCCGTAGACTCCTCATAAACGGGACCGGGTCTGTCTACCTCCCCGAACGAGACTATGCCCTTCGGCATAGCCTCGTCCGGGTTCCTCTCTCCCCGGAGGCAGAGAGTGCGACAGTACAGACGAAAAAGATCTCAGCTAGAATATCTGCCAACCTCACCACGCGGTCGGATGTGGCACAAGGCCGAATTTAACGTGGGGTATCCGAGCCCGTAGGCTCGGCAAAAATACCCCGTAGATATCGTAAAAAACGGGGTCGGGTCTGTCTACCACTCCAGACGAGGTGGTGGTGGTTGTTTTGGTGGTGGTGGTGGTTTTGGTGGTGGCGATGGGACTGCAGTTTGTTGTTCGTCGAAGAACGTCATTTACATAAGTATAGCAAAAATGTATAGAATAATAATAATAATAATAATAATAAAAACATTTATTTTACACAATATTTCTTTCCCAATATAAATGCTTGCCTTCTCAATACACGGCTTACGGCCACATCACGTTGAAACACCGATTCCCCTACGATCACCGAAGTTAAGCAACGTCCAGCCTGGTCAGTACTTAGATGGGTCACTGCTTGGGAATACCAAGTGATGTAAGCTTGTGTGTGCGTGTGGCATGATGGATAATGGCTCAGAATTGTTAACCAAGGAGACGAGTTCCAATTCCAACTTACACACAAATACACTTAGGAAATGTATGAATCCACTTCTTCTCCCCCCAGCTATAGGTTAATTAGTAAGATCTGTATCACTAAAACCATTATTATCTAAAAAAAAAAAAAAAACTTATAATCTAAAATATTTTCTGGCTTTGAATAACCTGCAAAAAGTTTGATAACCTGTAGAAAACAAATTAATCAAGAAAGCAAGCGAATTCTTAACTACACCAATATGTACAATTTATGAATTCCTAATTTATGGCCAAAAAGTGAGGGATAACGTTTTATATTGACTGTAATATAAAATTGATCCCCTACTTTACATCCATATTATAATTAATTGTTTGTTTATCAAATTCTGATTAGATATGAATCCACCTCTCCTTTCCCCGGCTATGGGTTAATTAGTAAGACATATATCACTAAACCATACTCTCTTTAAAAAAAATTTTACAATCTAAAAATATATTCTAATTTTAAATAACCTGAAAAATGTTGATAAGCTGGAAAACGAATCAATCATCTATATATAAAAAACAGAGGATGTCTGTGTATCTGTCTCTCTGTCTGTGTGATACCTTTTCACTCGATATCCATCCAACTGATTTTGACCAAACTTGGCACATACATCGTACAATATAAGTGATAGGTTCTTAGCCTAAAAACTGATACTTTTTAAAAATCAATAATCGATAATGCCGATCAAAAATTGATAAATTCAACTTTTTTCCTCTGATTTCGTTCAAACTCCTTATGTAGGTTAGTTACATCATGACGAGCTCAACGATACCTCATTTTTATTTCTACGCCACTGCGTTTAGGGAAAAACCGCAAAAAAACGAAAAACTGATATCAACACAAATCGATTTCAACACAAATTTTAAACTAAAAACTCCCTTAATTTTCAAGCAATCTAATACAAACTTCACTCAGTTGTAGCCAACAATAAGTTGATTGTGTAACCGTCATTTAACTTGATAATTGAGTGCACCCACAAAGTGAAAACCCGTTTATATTTTATAAAATGGCGATTTTTACTGGTTTCTTTCTTATTTTTCTTTGATCTTTCAACCAATTTTCATTAAACGTAACAATTGCTTTATAATGTATCCTCTTTTAAATCCCTATTAGCACACTGACAAATTGAATTTTCCAAAACTCCAAAATAATTGTGGCCTGAAGTGGGTTTTACACCTTCATGTCCTCGGCTAACTTCGATTGAATAAATACAGACTAGTTCTATTATATCAGTAACTGCATTAATTCAAAATGTTTTTTAATGCAAGTAATTTAAAGTAATTGAAGAAGTTAGACTCTGTTACATCTAAACATGATGTTGTTTTTGCTCCATTCTAATTTAACGCTTTTTTCTGATCGACCAGCTGGCTATGGCTAGTTGTAAATAAAAAAAAAAATGGGCAAATTTTGAAGACGAAAAAACATTTAAGCACTGACAAATTGAATTTCAAAAACTCCAAAATAACTGTGGTCTGAAGTGGGTCTTCATGTTACTTGTTTTACCCCTTCATGTCCTCGGCTAACTTCGATTGAATAAATACAGATGACTTCTGTTATATCAGTAACTGCATTAATTCAAAATGTTTCTTTAATGAAAGTACTCTGTTACATATTAACATGATTCTGATTTGCTCCATTCTAATTGAACGCTTCTTCTGATCGATCAGCTGCGGTATTGCTGCTCGTTGCTAATACACGTAATTCAGTATAGAATTTTAATCTCGAATTAGACAGATCAAACTTTCAATAAGCTGTGTTAGGCTAATGACTTATTGATCCACTCTAATACGCGGATTCTTCCACTTAGATGCAGAATTTTAATGTAAACAAATTTCACACAAATATCTGAAAATCCCGAAACTACATTCCAATATGATATCGATCCGTATGTTTAGGCCCATATTTTTCCTTTATCAATTTTTTATTTCTTCGATTGAAACCGTTAATATAAAAAGCTAAGATTTTTTGCTTGTGTGTGTGTTTTAAATTACGAAAGGAATATGTTTATGATTTTGGCTGGTGACATCAGCGGAATCCGCGCAGGCAGGATTTTGGCAGTTAGAACCCTAATCTGGAGAGAGCAGTTCTTTTTCTTTTTCAAAAGCAATACCGTCAACGCCGTCTCTCAGCAAAGGAAAAAAGAAAGGAAACGATTTTATGACGCCAAAGATGTTTACCTTATCATGGCTTGCAATACCTCAAGCTTTCCAATCGCACAACAAGCTGCCAATTTGCATAACTTCCCATCACAACCAAACGCATCGTAATCTCCAATTTCGCATCACAGTCATAGAGGCTGTTGATAGTACAGCTAATGTTGGAATTTCCCGGCAATAATCTTTTTTCTGGCAGATTTTAACCTTTGTGACAACAAAACAAAATGTCGTGACAAAAAAGTGTTTTTTTTTCTTGTCGCCGACAATATTTTAACTACCTTTTTGAAAGTGGTTGCAACTCGAAAATAATTCTTTTTCTTAATCAATATAGATTAAGAGATATTTTTGTTTAATATTATCAAAGGGTTCACTTAATTTTACACACATATATAGCACACCTTAAAACTACATACACACACACACACACTCACACACACATATATATATATATATATATATATATATATATATATATATATATATATATATATAAAGTGAACATAAAGTTAACATTAGAGGCGACAGTCTGTTTCATGCTATATGCAATCGTCAGGCCTGACGACGATTGTCGCCTAAGTGTTGAACGACTTTTATATTTATTCTATCTCTCTCTGATATTGAGCACTTTATCCCATAAATATAGCACACCTTAAGACTATATTTCTTGAAGAAATATAGATTTAAGGTATTTCTGTATATATGGGATAAAGCGGTCAATATCAATAGAGATAGAACGTATGTAAATATAAAAGTGAACATTAAAGTCAAAACTCAGGCCGTCTGACGATTGCATCTAGCATGAAACAGCCTGTCGACTCTGAGTATTGATTTCAATGTTCACTTTATATATATATATATATATATATATATATAGTGTAACCCGGATATAAGAGAAACCCGGATATAAGAGAGATTTTCTCCGGTCCCAAATTGGAGCCTGTGTTAATGTATATAAAATAGACCAAACCCGGATATAAGAGACTTCTTCTCCGGTCCCGACAACTCTCTTATATCCGGGTTACACTGTATACATATATATATATATATATATATATATATATAGTATTGCTTTCTCAAATCCTCTTCAGCCAGTACGCCCTGAAGATCCATTTAAGCGAAAACTAGATAAGTAGTTTCCGGCTGGCTCTCTCTCTACTCTCTCTCTCTACTCTCTCTCTCTCTTTCTCTCTCTCTCTCTCTCTTTCTCTCTCTCTCTCTTTCTCTCTACTCTCTCTCTACTCTCTCTCTCTCTACTCTCTCTCTACTCTCTCTCTCTACTCTCTCTCTCTACTCTCTCTCTTTCTCTCTACTCTCTCTCTACTCTCTCTCTCTCTACTCTCTCTCTACTCTCTCTCTTTTCTCCCTCTCTCTCTCTCTCTCTCTCTTTTTATACTCTGCTCTACTTAGTGTATTGAGCACCTTAAACTTTTTCTTATTTTATTGGATTGTTTTGTTTTTTTTCTTTGTACGGCGTTTGTCGATTTTTTTTCGACCTACTCGGATGTTTTCGTCTTTACATTTTTTTCGAAATTTTTTCCCACCAGATACCAGTTTCTTTAAATACATTTTTATTTGCAAATTGTACTATCCGTTTTTTTTGTTTTGTTTTGTTTTTTTTGTTTTTTGTTAATACCTGTCAAGTATAGGTATTAAACATTATACATACATGCATATATATATATATATATATATATATATATATATATATAGTAAAGGAAACAAATCCTTTGATATATAATACAAGTGGATCCTAGTAATATAAAATCATATTCACAAAAAGCGCTCAATGTATTTCTTATTATAGAGCAAGTAATTAATAAACAATAAAATCCAAAATCACCTCATATGGGAAATAGCCTATATCGGCAGATGAAGACATAGGTCGACCGTCTTATCAACCCAACTAAGTACGTGTCAGAAATAGAATCCGTGATAGCTTATTGTTATGGGTGGACCATGAAAGATAACTCTGACTCGGATATAAGGTTTAATAATATATTCTGGGTAAAAGAAGTACAATAGTAAACGTGGAAAGGAGAGTACTTTCTCTCACTGGTGCTCAATATTTATCGATCCCCCCACGAGGATTGAATGTGGCACAAGGCCGAGTTTAATGTGGGTTGCTCCGAGCCCGTAGGCTCGGCCAAAAATATATCCCTTGAATCCAACTAGACGGGTTCAGTCCCTGTCTACCTCCCCGGACGAAACCTTGCCCTTCGGCAAAGCTTCGTCCGGGTTCCTCTCTGCTAACGCAGAGAGTTCGACTTCTCTCACTGGTGCTTCCCAACTCATAGTTGGTAGCCACATTATATAAGTGTGGAATAGTCCATTTGTAGGTAGGTTAGGTTAGGTTCCCACAATACTTATATTTATATATATATATATATATATGTGTGTGTGTGTGTGTGTGTGTGTGTGTGTGTGTGTGTGTGTGTGTGTGTGTGTGTGTGATACACTGTTAACATAAAAACAATGTGGATGTACGGTCATTTTCTCGACATAATTAACATCCAATAAATTGTAAGGCCACGAGAACCTAAATTTACAATGCATTCCTTGTTATAATCAACAAACCACGCATAAAAAGAGGTTTGACGCCAAATATATACTCTATCTATTTATATATCTATCTATCATTTTTTTCTAAAAAAAAAAAGATATAGAAAATAAAACATAGATAGATAGATATGAGCAGCCTGAAATAGATAGATAGATAGATAGATAGATAGATAGATAGATAGATAGATAGATAGATAATGAATAGACTGAGCTAGAACGATAGGTAGATTATTTACATTATTCGGACTATTGCCCTCATCTTTGTCGCCATATTTGTTACAACGTTTCGGCCGTTGTAAGCTCCGGCCTTCTTCAGGTGGTTGGAAATATAGACAGATATAGATAGGTAGGTTGATATGAACAGACCGAGATAGATAAATAGGAACAGACTGAGATAAATAGATAGATAGATAGATAGATAGATAGATAGATAGATAGATAGATAGATATGAACAGCCTGAGACAGATAGGACCTTAGTAAATATGTGCGACATCATTTTTCTTTTCTCTTTGTTCATCGAATTTTTAATTAATTTTTTCTTTCTATTCTCTGTCTCTCTCTTTCTCTCTCTCTTTCTCTCTCTTTAATACACTTTCATTCTTTGCAAACATAGAAAAAATTACTCTTTTTTCGAGCGTTTATCCCCTTTTCTCTTATTTTATTTCTGATAAGAAATGTCACTTTTGACGCTTCTTTAAAAAAAAAAAATAACGTCATATGACATTCTTCAAACTTATACACAGACCAATATATATATATATATATATATATATATATCCATGTGTGCGCGCGCTCGATCGTGTTAGTACGTACAAGCTTGTGTGTGGGAGTGTCTGAATGTATATATATATATATATATATATATATGTGTGTGTGTGTGTGTGTGTGTGTGTGTGTGTGTGTCCAGGATGATCGTAATTGCCATAAGCCAATAACAAATCAATCAGAAAAACTTGCTGAATCTAAATTGCTTTTGTGTTACTTAGCAACCGAACTTCTTACGATGCTATTTTAAGACAGTAAAATCCATACAGATAATCCTCCATTAATCCACCTATCGTCCGGTTCACACTCCTCCCCAGTCTTTTGAACAGTAGTAGGGGTTTGTCTCTTGTTCCACGTCTAGCACTGGATCTCTCGTACCTTCTAATTTCTTCTTTCACTCCAACATTTCTGCCTGAAATTTATAAGTTATTGGGTTTACGCTTTCTTCTTTAACTTTCATTAGCCTCCCCTTGCGTCTTAGTAGCGTTATCGCCTTACTTGGGAGAATTGATTAAAAAAAGAACATTATTTGCTGTTGTTGTTTTTTTCGTTTGTGGGGGGGTCAAATTTCTTGGCCAGAAATAAAAATCCAAAGTAATGAATGTATGGAATATTCGTGGGGTTTCTTAATTTTTTTTTTTTTTTTTTTTTTTGGGGTTACCGATCATCTTTAAATAAATATATTGACCTTGAATTGGCCAGTAGAGATTAGTGTTCAAGTTCTATATCTTCCACCAAGGCAAATCCCATAATCTTCACTTTCTACAACCTTTCATTCATAGCATACATAGCATATCTCTTCCACGGAGGCAAATCCTATAATCTTCACTTTCTACAACCTCCTCTTTCATTCATAGCATACTCCTCATTCATCATAACCATTTTAACAGTAACCCCTTACACTACAATCTGGGCCCCTTCAAATCAAGGGTCAATTGTTGTATATCCCCCTCATCCCCATAATCTACACTACCCACTGCTTCCTCTATCATACACTTCATTAAGGAGGCACGGATTGAGGAAT
This sequence comes from Acanthosepion pharaonis, assembly GCA_903632075.3. Taxonomy (NCBI): domain Eukaryota; kingdom Metazoa; phylum Mollusca; class Cephalopoda; order Sepiida; family Sepiidae; genus Acanthosepion; species Acanthosepion pharaonis. Next base: position 4,347 of record CAHIKZ030004476.1, on the reverse strand, counting down.
CGGGGAGCCGAGTTCGAATTACAGTCGAATCCATTACATTCACTTACGTGCTAATACCCTTGGGAAAGTTATGAAGCTTCCTCTTCTCCCCTCCACCATATGGGTAAGTAGACAGACCCGGTTCTATAGCCTTGAATAGCAACTGGTCTGAAAAGAAATGGCAACCTACTTCGGGAAAAAAATCTGCCTCGTCAGTCATGTATCGAAAGATACATGATCGCCTAAGCGTGTATCACGCATGGCATATAACTGACTGAAATTCACTTACGTGGGAAAGGTATGAATCCTCCTCTTCTCCCACCAGCTATGGGTAAATAGGACGGACGGGGTTCTATAGCCTTGAACGGCAACTACCGCAGAAAGAAATGGCAACCTACTGCAGGAAAAAAAACATCTGACTTGTCAGTCATGTATCGAAAGATACATGATCGCCTAAGCGTGTATCTAAGCGTGTAACTGACTGATACACCTCATTCATCATAATCATTTTAATAGTAACCCTTTACACTACAAGCTTAACTTCTTTAAGCCAAGGGTCAATCATTATCTTATCCTCATATCCTACCACCTCCTATTTCATTCATATCACACATGTGAATTAGAGAATTACTGTTAAAATGATTATAATAATATATTTTTATACTAAAATTCACGATTATCATAATATATTTTTTATATTAAATTCACGATTAAACTAATATATTTTTATACTAAAATTCACGATTATAATATATTTTATACTAATATTCACGATGAAAAATAATATATTTTTATACTAAAATTAAGGATTATAATATATTTTTATACTAAAATTCATGATTATAATAAGATATTTTCATACTAAAATTCACGATTATAATAACATATTTTTATACTAAAATTCACGATTAAAATAATATATTTTTATGCTAAAATTCACGATTATAATAAAATATTTTATACTAAAATTCACGATTATAATATATTTTTATACTAAAATTCATGATTATAATATTCATGATTATAATTCATGATTATAATAATATATTTTTTATACTAAAATTCACATCAAAACAAGACTTGAGAACCACTTAAGTTAAAGAATTATATAATTATATAATTCTCTACCTTAAATGGTTCTCAAGCCTTGTTTTGATGTGAATTTTAGTATAAAAAATTAACCGGAAGTGATGTTGACGAGCAGAATCAGCTATATGTGGCGGCCATTGACTCTGATGAGACAAGGCTGATGACATTTCGGATCGACGACTTAAAACGATAAATCTCAGACCGAAAATTTAAGAATCTCGCCTTTCACATTTCTGCGATCTTTTCTCAAACAGAACCGATGCCAAACTGTGACACACAGGCAGCCATTTACCCGTGAGTGTACACAGACACACACGTAAACATACTTACATATATACAATTCTTTCAGCGGGCATATATACGCACACTTCCTTATATATCTTTTAACTCACTGATATATAAGCACACGCCCGCATACACACACATGTATATATAAATTCGCATGATCACAGATCAGTGAGTATGCATACACACACACACACACACGAATACATATACATATCTGCGATCACATATACAGAAATATATGCACACATATACCTGTATGCATATACACATATATACGGTAACATTCATAAATACAGACAAGTTGGTATACACACGAACGTACATAGATATCAGTGAGTTTGAGTACATACATACATATATATTAGTACTGGCACATACATGAATATCTGTGAGCGTACATTCATACACATACATATGTATCAGTGTACATGCACACACACACACACACACACATATTATACATACACATACATACATATGTGTCAGTATACATGCATACACACACATATTGATATCTGTGGAAGCAAGTCTGTCTCGATAAATCAATTACAACTTAAATACATTCGGCCTTGTGCCACACTTAAAAAAATCACTATACTTATCTTTGAGCGTACACATGTACATACATATTGCACACACATACATACATGTCACTGGACGTAGATATGCGGACACGCACCGGTGTGTACGTACAAACATCTGCATTGGGGAATATGCACACACTCGTATATGTATATATCGTGTGCGAGCGGATTGCTTGACCCATGAGGGTCGTAGGGGCGCCACACGTACTGTAGCCGCATTAGAAGTGGTGTTTTTTAGGCAAGATAGACTGACGGAGCCCAACTCTATTTAGGCTGGATTTTCTCTCTCTCTCTCTCTCTCTCTCTCTCTCTATATATATATATATATATATATATATATATATATATATATATTATGAAGTGGACAAAGTCCAACAGTTATTTTAAGATATTCTTTTTATAGATAATGTCTTAAAACAATTGTTGGATTTTGTACATTTCATAATGTGTGACGTCATTTGTTTATATGTGGATACGCTTTGAGCAGATATGAAATGTACGTGAGGGATACATGGAAGATTGAAGTTTAAAAACAGTAAAATCGACCTTGCTAATCGAAAGATTCTCCGTGGCTCGATCGGACGTCAGGCTAAATGACGGTTCCGTATAGGATACAGGTTCGATTCTTGTCGGAGGATGAATATTTTCTATGAAAATTTCTCGGACATTATTAATACTGTTTATTATAAAAACAGAGCATTTACTTAAATATTTGTATCTATAAAAAGAATGCATAAACATAAAAATGTCTTTATATATATTTTATCTTCAACATCATCACTTGATAAGACACCGAGTCTGTTGAAACAAAATGGCTATTTTTGTAGTGATTTTATAACATACTTATGTAATAATTTTTAATAATTATATATATATATATATATATATATATATATATATATATATATACGTGTATGAATCATACTACGCAAATACACTCACTAAAAGATTCACATAAGGACACATATACACGTACATACACAGAGAGAACGAATTAAATCTCTAAACAGAAACGTGAACAAAGATCAACGAACAGCCACCATACCGACAAACAGATACAGAGGAATAGGTATTTGCGAGAGAAAGGACAATCATTGCCGGTGGTGAAAGGAATGAGTGATAAACGTCTTTTTATCAGGATTTGACCAGATTTAGCCATTTCTGGCCACGATTCCTGAAAAGGAAAGAACGGAATGTTAACTGAACTGAATGTCGATGTCTGATGAGAATGATAGGAGATGACATCAACTCGGTAAGTTTCGTGAAGGAAGTTGGTTCCGATAAGAGAAAGGCGAAGAAGAAAAAATCTAAGAAAAAAATTACTGGCATGGTAATGATAATATTAGCCGTTTCCTTATAAGGAAACATTTTACATTCATTGACCGAGCAGCTAAGTCTGCTCTTGGTTTGAAATCTATAAAGTAATTCTCTTAAAATAAGTTTGTAAAGCCTACTAGCACTTTCCAGTATAATGGGGGTGTTCCTTCCTAACCTTTTGTTTGAAGTAGTGTGGAAGATCAACATCTCCGTTATATTCTTTATGTTCATTGCCATACAGGAGGACATATATGATATAGCAATTCAGCATTCTTTCTTTGTTTCTAACATAAATATCCTTATTATATTTTGTTTCTATTTTAGATGGCTAACGATCACCGGAGTTAAGCAACGTCGTGCTAGGTCATTACCTTGATGGGTGACCGTTTGGGAATACCAGATAAACTTGGATGTGAGAGTGGCGCAATTGATAATAGCTTCCTTTTGGAAACCAGAGAGACGAGTTCGAATACCAGTTGAGATTTACGGTTACATGTAGACATTTCAACTGTAAATTGATGAGACGTTTCCGCCAATCTAGTAACGCGGTTAAATTCGTAAAGTCTACGTACATAGGAGAAAAACTAATCAGAACAATCACAATGAACCTAATTATAGAAAATGCACAGGGAAACTACGTTACGGCGGTGGGCAAATCACTGAAAAGGAGATGCCAGGTCATGACCAATATCATTGCAGATTCTTCTAAGAGATTCTAGATAAATAAATAAATAGCAGAACCTTCAAACTAAAATGGTAGAATGGACGAATGGTAGAATGTTAGAATGGACGAATGGTAGAATTATAGAATGGACAAATGGTAAAATGTTAAAATGGTTGAATGGAAGAATGTTAGAATGGAAGAATGATATAATTATAGAATGGACAAATGGTAGAATGTTAGAATGGTTGAATGGAAGAATGTTAGAACGATAGAATGGAAGAATGGTAGAATTATAGAATGGACGAATTGTAGAATGTTAGAATGGGAGAATGGTAGAATTATAGAATGGTAGAAAGTTAGAGTGGTGGAATTATAGAATGGACGAATGGTAGACTATTAGAATGGTTGGATGGAAGAATGATAGAA
>CAHIKZ030004475.1:0-28554 GCA_903632075.3 Acanthosepion pharaonis | reverse complement strand
TATAAGTTCTATGTATGATTTCTTCTTGCATTTCTCCTTGTGGAACTCTCTTCTTGCATTTCAGTCAACTTTGATCTTCAAAAAATTTAATCCCAAATGTCAATTCTTATTGTCTATCTTCTTAATTCCTGTTCTTTTATTATTCTCTCTCCTTAATAATTTTTCTCATATTCTCTTGCATTCAGTAACCCATTGCATCTTAGTAGTTTTATAGGAATGAAATGATTAAATTAAAAATAAAAATACCAAAACATGTAAGTTTTTATGGATAACCATTCCATGCTGTAAAAGGTAACAGTAATAAGAACTCAAAATAAATCAAATGAGTGGTGAAGGACTCTGCTCTAAGATAATTACAGATAGCAAATGTTAAGCACTATCATTAAAAAGATTGGGTTCATTATATTCCCTTACATACAAATTTCCTGTGGAAAGGTATGTATCCACCTTTTCTCCCCCCACCAGCTATGGATTAATTAGTAGGATCTGTATCATTAAATCATTATTATCTCAAAAAGTTCTTACAACCTAAAATTAATTTCTGGCTTTAACTAACCTGCAAAGGCTGATAAACAATTAAAAAATGAAAATATTAATCAATCTCCAATCTATATTTATTAATATCCTCAAGAATGGAATTTATTTCAGAGTGAAGATAAAGTTTGGGAAAATCTGGCTTACCAGAATATGGAATGAGAGGTTGTCTGTCCAAAAGTTCCCAGAGTCTTGTGCTGGCACCAAGACCTCGCATCAGTTCAGAGTAAAGCCAATGCAGTTGGACACCATATTTGCTGTATTTGCAAAAATCACTTTTTCACATTCCCAGTATCCCCAAACTTTTGAATCCATAAAAAAATTTTCAAAATTATCCCAAAATTACCAATGATTAATGATTATTAAATGAATTGCAAAACCTCATTAAAAGCATTAAAACCAGATTAACAAATATGAAAATGGCTCTTTCTACTAAATTAAACCATATTAACAATAACTGAAGAAAAGAAAAATAATAAAATACAAATCAGTAAGAAAAAAGATTTACTGATATAAAAGTAAAATAAAACAGATTCAACAGAAATTGCAAAAAACGCTTTTTTTTTTTACAACACAAATAAAAACTTTTTTATCTCAAACCATTCCTAGGTGAATGGAAAAAGCAAATGTCTGGCAAGGAAGAAAAGACAAAGTAATGGTATCTTGACTACAATAGTTCCACTCATATCTCACCCATTCATACATGCTGAAGAATGAAGATCAACCAATATGTACAAAATGCTACCAAGCTGCACTCATGGTGAAACAAATTTTAACTGAATGTACTTGCTAGCCCCCTGTAAGATATAAATACACAAAGAAAACAACCTGAGAAAATTATTTTTAAAAAATACTGAAACTGTTAAAAAAAAAAAATCCTATTTTATTAGAAATAGGTTTATACCAAAAACATATAAAAAATATTGGTAGATCATCTACAAACTATATAATTATAAAACATACATTTACCCAGAAAGTATAAAATTATGTACAAAATATTTGGATTTTTTGCATTAAATAACCTAAAGAGGTTGATATACTACAATTCTAAAACAACCAAACCAATTAGAACAAGTTTTTGATCAATTGCAATAATAGAAATTATCATTTATTTAAAAAACACTATGTCCAATATAGTATATCAGTGTGTAAATGTACTTTATATAAGACCTTATGAAGAAATGTCAATTTAAATAGATACTAAAACTAATAGACAAATATTAGAAATAGTCTGAGATTGACTTGATGTAATAGCTCACTTGATTATAATTATTATTGTTTTCATATTTTTGCATCATTGCAAAAAAATTTCATAATTTTGTTATAATAATAAAAATAATGATTAAAAAAAACAATTGACTTTTTTTGCTGTATTTATTTCTAAGATAAAATTGATTATTTGTATTTAATAAAAACAAATATTTTCTTCTCTTTCTTTGTATTTTTTAGAAGAAAAGCTGAATCTTCATTTTCTGAATTTGGTGCCAGTACCAGTTCGAGAATATTTGTAATTAGATTTTCTTCTTATCTGAATAGAACTAAAAATATGCTGACTTGATAAGAAAACATCCTCTCAAATTTTCAATATTCTGTAAAGACCATAATAAATGGTTATCTGAAGGTATTCACTATATCAAGCTGTGTTACATTTTTCATCTAATAAATGTCATATCATCATGATGGAATATTATGCCATTTTTCTCAAAAATTCCAAATGCTTTTCATCAATAGCTGTTTTTCAGTATTTGGCTAACCTCTTGCATCATATAATGTGGATTATTTTTAAGTAGCATCTTCATTTGAATCCTCAACTGGTTTACCTGACTAGAACATAGTTTAGCAAGAAGGCTTCATTATTTTTTAACATTCATTCATTTGTTCACAGTATGTTCTTGAACTTTATAAGTCAATTTATAATAATTTTTAACAAACACATCTATTTCTTTAAATTTTTTTAAGATGATAGCATAAGGAGGTTTTTCTTGTTTTACACTTCTAGTCAAATTTTCCACTGGTTTTATTTGAAATAATGAAATTTCTCTCTTCTTTCAGAACAAAAAATAAAAACTGTGATACAAATTTTCAACCATCAAATACCAAGGAGTTTTATATTAGAAAACAGAAACGACATTATCTGAAAATTTTCTTCAGATCTGAAGATGACAGAAGACCTTATTTTTGTATGAAAATGTCAGGATCTTAATTTAATTGTTTTTCCCGTTTTAACAAAAAAACAAAAAATATGGATCAACTGAAAATGCAATATGAGAAAATTACAAAACATTCTTTAGAAGTTTAGTACTATGGTTATGTTTAAAATAATTTATTTTAAAATATCATATTTCAGCTTTTACCTTAAAATAAGATCTTTAATTATACCATTTGTTACTAATTAGATAATTGATTAAAAATAAGTTTTTTAAAAAAGCAAATATTTTCCTTCAAATTTTAAAATTATTTGAGAAGGAAAAATAAATGATCAAAGTTTTATAATTTAAATTTAAAATCAAGACTAATCAAATTAAAAAAAGCCTCTAGGAGCAAATTGTAAAATTTTTAACTGTATAATATTTCTTTTTCTTGCAATATTTTGGGAAGTTTTGTAAATAAATCTAATATTAAAAAAGAGAAGCTTTTGTTATTTATTTCAAAAAAAGTAAAATTATTACATTAAAAAAATTTTATTAAAATCATGGAACTGAAACCTAAATTTTCAGTTTTCTATAAATAAAAAGCTGCAGCCATTTTTCTGAGAGAATTGCAGAATTCTATTCTTAAATCTGAGGAATATCTTTCATGCTTTTTTATTCAGAATTATTTCAACCAGTAGTGGGAATATGGAAATGTTTAATTGCTAATTAATATAATTTTCCTCTGACTATATTTTGGAGCAAATGACTATCCTGAGAACATTTTTTATTCATTGGTTATATATTAAATGTATTTTTATATAGGATTTAACTCTGGGTTCTTTTTATCACAGCATTCAATGCATCTAAATGTGATAATGAATAAGTATTCTCACTTAGACTAGTCTTATTCTCAATTATTAAATTCTTAACATCATGAACCAACTGATATTTCACTGTTTTCAGTTCATTTATAAAATAGTAAATGTGTGGAAAATATAGCTTATTTTCATATTTCTAAATAAATGAGTAGAAACTAATTATTTTCATATTTCTAAATAAAAAGTCGCCATAATTTCTGTGACACTGAGCTGTTGGCCGTGGTCAACTCTCAGTTAAAACATAAATTAAAAAAAATTCTTCCACTGGCGTTTTGTAGTTGATCTTTAATTTTTACCACCAGCCTGTGTCCCGTCAATATAAATTTGTTGCTACCGGTGGAGTCCTTTGGTCAAGTACCAATATGTGACATAGGCTCGTCTCCGTGGTCCTACTCGTCATTACCTGGTGGAATCCTTTGGTCAGGGTACCAAAGTGGATGGTCTTCGATGATAACAGCCTTCACACCAGTGTAACCGGTTCAACACCAGCTCTGTCATTTCCAGCTCACTTCCAATGTCTGGTTAACAAAGTAACTGCTTTGATCTCAAGTCTAACCTACCCATGTTGTGATTTTGATCTTAGGTAGACGAGATCAATCAGGTGTCGGGCTGTAGTGTAAGATGAGTCCAGACTGGCGGTGATATTGCACATTAAATAAAAAAAAAAAAAAGATGCAAAAAAAAACCCCAAGAGGTTCAAGTATGTTAAAAACTAACAAATTAACTTTATCCATTTGTTATATACAGGAATGTGTTTTTCTCCAAGCCTGTTTTCTACGGAGTGTGACACTTCTACGTTTCTTAAGCAAGTTTTGATATCTTAAGTCTAGGTTTAGTTTTTAGGTGCTGGCTTGGCTTCATTCGTCAGTATAACTTGCTATTGGTAGGATAGGTGGAGGTGGTGGAATCTCTCGGTCAGCTTCTGCGAGGCAACACTCTACTCAAACTCTGACTGTCACTAACTGACTGACTCTTTTGACTGACTCTTACTATATGTTGAACGCCCGAGGACGTTCGTTTATATGGGTACCGACCAAAAACTTTGTTGTCAGGCCAGGAAAATTGATTACTTCCCATTTTTGGAAAATTAATCACTTTCCATTTTTTTTTGGAATCTTCGTCCGTGAAGAGAGATCGGAAGAGAGCTATCCTCCTAAACTCTTCCTCTCTCACATTGATACCTCATACCAATCCCTTCAGTGGGCGTTAATAACTTCTCTGTCCTTCTCATCCATTTGCCTCTGCCTATCACCATTGCTACCACTTGACCAATGGCATCCCAGCCGTAGGTGTGGCTAAGCTGGCCTCCTTAAAATTATAACCCAGAATTTTGTTTACAAAATCTTTTTTTTTTTCATCAGCCAAAATTTTTACGAATCCCACATTGCCACTTGAAAAACCTCTCAGATCTTTTTGGTCATTCAAGTCTTAACCAGCACCCTTTTCAAATTCCATCAATCACTGCCATCTGGTCCCTTCATGAAGTTAGCTTTTACTGGAACCTTGGCTTCTTGAGAAATTAAATTTTTATCTCCCAAATCATGATTCTTCCACGCTTATCTTTTCTCATGCCCAAAATTTTATAATCACCATGTTGCTACTTAACATTATCTCCAAAGTAAATAATAACAATTCTTCCACCCATCGGGACAAATTTTTCTCATGCCAAAATTTTCACAAATACCATATTTGGTTTTGCTTGGCACTCTCAAGAAAAAAATGATATCTTGGGAAGATAATATTGATTCTCTTTACCCCATATTGGCTCAGGAAATTTTATGACAGCCATGTGGTCTCAGTGATATTTCAATGCTTTGCTTTTCTAAATCTTTCTTTTTCCCTCGGCAAGGCATTTCTTTACAACAATGAATTTGTCAAAATCTTACTTATGGCTTTTTTTACAGGTCCACTGTCTTTTTAATAAAAGTAACTTTTTTTGTAAATAAAATTTTTTTAATATCGAACAGTATATATCTTTTGGGGATATCTTCTTTACCGTTTCAGTATTTCTTGTTTTAATTTTTATGGTTAATTAATTAGCCCATTACCATAGCTAAATAGTGTCACATTTAGAAACAAGCTTCCTTTTATTTTTTAAATAAAATGGATAAATGTATAGAAATTGCAAGCTAATTTGCATATTTCTGAATAAAACATTAATGTTGCGTAAACTAGTTTTATTTTCATATTTAGCTAATTAAAAGGCAAAATGTTTAGAAAATAGCTTATTTTTGATATTTCAAAATGAAAGGCATTTAAATGTAGAAGCTATTTTTATTTTCATGTTTCTAAAAAAAAAAATAAATGTTGTTGCCCTCCAATTATTTTAATATAATGTAACTCCTTTTTCCCTAGGACATTGAATATAAATTTGGGCCCTTTTTGGGCCTATAGACATCTTACCTTTGAGATGGATTAGGGGTCAGGGTTGGTTACATACAGTTTTAAACTGACCAAGAATTTGGTGCTTTGACTAGGTCAATGATCAAAATTCAATACCTGGTTAGATGTTGTGTTTCTTTACTGACATGAAAAGTGGGGTTGCCTTTCCTCTTGATTTAATAAAAATTTTCTTTTGAAAGTAAAGAATGGTATACTCAACGGAAACTTGATATGTTTAGGTTGATCTTTTTTTTAAAAAAATGATAGTTTTTTAATAGTAAAGAAAGATAGAATATTTACAAAAAAAATATAGCTAAAACCTCTGAGGGTAGTTGTTTTGAACCAAAATATGTATTCCCAAATGTTTCACAGAGAAAAAAATAAAACAAATACATAAATTCATTTTCACTGAATCAAAATTTATTTATTCAAATTATTCAATGAAAATCCTATCAATTCTCCAGGCATTATATACCACTGTTCACCAAATGCTGTATATATGAGCAATATCCACATCAATGAATTTTCACACAATAAAAGTCACTTTTAAGTATTGTTTTAGGTCATTTCCTTTGGTTTTTTTTAACAATATCCAGACTTTTAAATATTGCCAACCTTCATATATCTGTATTTCAAAATAACAGCTTTACATATTTGTCAAATAAGCTTCTAGGCAAACATAGACAAAAAATGTTGCCACCTCATTGGCAAAACAAACAAAAAACATAATCTTTGAATTTCCTTTCAAATGCCTATAAGACCATTTCAAAAATATAAAATACATTCCCTTTGATTACTTTGTTACAATATTTCTAAATAAAAAGGAATTAATAGAAACTAGATTATTTTCATGTTTGGAAATAAAAAAATCAGAACTGTTGAGTATTTTTTAATTTAAATAAAAAAATTTTTAATGTTTAGTTGATTAGATTAAAAAAATATTTTTAAATAAAAAAGTATAAATGTTAATTAAAATATATTTTTTTGTAATTCTAAATAAAAACATTAATGTTTAGAAAATAGCAAATATTCATCTTTTTTCTCTTTCTAAGCATAAATGTGTTCAAACTAGTTATTTTTCATAGTTTAAACATTTTGTTTTTATTTAGAAATGATTTTCATGTTTCTTAAAATTAAATTTTAGAAAATGTATTTTTCATAATCTAAAGGTAAATTTTAAAAATATTTAAAGTTTATATTCAACATTTTTTCAAAATAAAAGGATGTTCAAAATTTTGTTTGCTGCATTGTTCATAAGATTCAAAAAAATAAAAAATAAAAGTCAAATGAAAATTGAAATAAATAAACAATGAAACTTTTTTGATATTTTATTTCAATTGTCAGAAAATTGCATATTTTCATGTCCTGAAAAAGAAAATTTGTAAATATATAAATATCTAAGGCTTTTCTGATCAGAAATAATAAATGAATATGGAACCACCTCTGAATTTGGTATTTCTTTTTCACCCCTTTACATTATTTGATTAGCACCTCTTCATTGCCAAAGTAAACTATTTTGGCTAGTTATACCTGGGCTTCTTGGGGTGAAAACAATATGAAACTGAACCATTGGAATAGATTTTAATACCAGCACGATATTTTTTTTATTTGGAAATTATTATCAGTTATTTCATTTTTTGAGATTTCCAAGTTTTGGCAGTTCATACTAAACATATTAAATTGAACTCACAAACTATAAATGATATGTTCTGCAAATGTTCCCCTGTGGCTTAATGTAAAATCTGTACTAATTTTTTTCTCATGACTTTAAATAAAAACTACAAAAAAAAATATAGTTTGGTTATTCTAATTTTAGCATTAAAAAAGAGTAAATTTCTTGAGTATATATATCCCAATAAATAAAATAAAAAATTCATAAGATTTTACTTTAAAACATTTAATAAAATTTTTTAAAAGTATCAAAAAAAATATAGAACATTTTCTACTTTCTAAATAAAAAGCATGAAAAAGAGAACTTTTCGAATATTTATTTTCACATTTCTTTGAAAAAACAAAAATGTCCAAAAATATAACTTATTTTCATATTTCTAATAAAAAAAATATAAATGTGCAAAATTATTATTTGTAAACATTATAACATTTTTAAATAAAAAATACATGAATGCCCTGTAAATATAGTATTTTATCACATTTACAAAGAAAAAACTTTAAATATAGCTTATTTGTTTAAAGTAAAATGTATAAAATGGATTAAATAATAATTTTCACATTTCCTGAAATAAAAAATGTGAATGCCTACAAAATATATTTGTTTTAGTATTTTTTTAAAAGAAAATACATAAATGTGTCAAAAAATATAGCTTTTTTTCTAATGTCTAAATAAAAAGCATGAATGCACAAAAATATAGCATTATTTTTAAAAAAAGTATAAATCACTAAGGATTATTAACAGATTTGAATAAAAAAGTATAATATGCATTAAATATAGCTTATTTCCACCTTTTCTAAATGAAACAAACATTTTACCGGCATTTAATATTTTGTAGCGACATATTTTAAATGAAAAATGCATAAAATCGCAGTAAATCTGCTTATTTTCCCATTTCTAAACAAAATCATAAATAATATTTGAATAGAATCTTTATTTTTCATTTCCAAAGCAAAAAACATTAATGACACATAATATCAAAAAACTTATTTTCACATATTGAAAAACCCCAAAACATCAAAAAAAAAATCTTTTGAATTTAAAAATTAGATAAAATTAATTACTAAAGAAAAAGCATTTTTATGCATAGTTTATATAGAAAATTCAAATTATATAAAATTAATACTTTTCTTATTATTTTCAATTATTATAAAAATTATTAAAAGCATAAATAAATATTTATAATTTTAAAAAAAGATAAACATTTTTAAATAAATTTAAATATGCACAGCATATATTTATACAATTCATTACACTACATTAAAACTTTTTTTATAAACAAAAACCCCAGATGTTGGCAACTATTTGATGGGTGAAAAGGCTTATATATGATACCTGACAGGGTGGTAAATAAATAAATTAGGTAATGCCATGGATTTTCTAAAAAGAAAAAAAAGTTATTTTAAATATTTTAAATGCCTTATTTGAACTTAATTTTGGTTCCATTAAAGCTAATCCAAATAAAAAGAAAAAATTAATTTCCATATATAAATAAACTTTATTGGTATTTTTAAAGCATTAGTACCTTTTTTGTCACTCTTCAACTCATTGAGCTCTATGCAAAAAATATAAACAAATTTAAAATTCTCTTTAAAATCCAATATTTGTATTAGAGATGTGTTTTTAAGTCTATTAGTCAATTTAAGGGTTAATTTTCAACCCTGTCTGACATATTTAATGAAAACTACGAAAAAAAAAAAAAAAAAAAAATTACAATTGCTTGTGATGTCAAAGGACAATATAGAAATACAGTCATTCTCCCACTGTTTTTGTTAAATGGGAAAAGAAGATTGAATAAAATCTTGAAAAGGACAGAAAAGAAATGGATTCAATAATCAAAAATTTGTTATTTATGTTTAAAACTAAAAATTTGTAGGCTGAATTTTCATATGTTCATATTTGAAATTGCATAAATTACAATAATAATATCTTCAGGGATTTCTTTCTATATTTTGCAAAAACAGTTGAAAAAAATCTATAACTGTTAAATTCACGTTGACCAGGCAAAAAGTTGAGAGTAACCATTAAAATGTCCCGGAAAGGGATATATTTGAACGAAGTAACTAAGTGGTTTTGGCTACTATAACCAAGTAGAATATGGTAGCAGTAATCGACTGGTATGCGTCATAGTCACAGGTAAGAAGTGTAGATCAATGGCGTAGTCCAACGGGCATCGTTATAGACTTAGCTCTCAGACTAAGGCTCTTTCTCTGACTCTCCTACACGTCTGTCAATATTTATGATGGACACCAGCCAATCATATTCCAGTGAGGGGGAACTCTGGTGTATGCATATTCCATTATATCATAAACCCACTGCAAAAAACAGGGGTTATAAACCTTTTTCATCCTATTGCCCCTTTTTCACTATTTTTCGAGGTAATCATCCATGCCCATTTGTAAAAATATAAACTAAAATATTTTACTTACATTACTTTTTAATGTGATTCTTGTGGTTGATGCTATACTGCTAAAAAATTAATATTTGGTTTGAAATTTGTAAGTTTTAGTCTTATTTCTCCTTGAATACACTTATGAATTTTATTTCTTTCCTTGGCCAAGATTTTATTGATTGCAGTAAATACACATTCAACCAAAAAAGCATAGCAGTATTTTATCCATTTCAGACCACATGTTCATATAAAGCTGTTTCACTGTATTTGACAGCCATAATTCTGTTATTCCACCACTTTCAAATTTGTACTTGCATTCATCATTGTGTTTCAATTCAATAAGTTTTTCCTACATATTTTCACTGACAGCTTCTATGTTGCAACTGAAGGGAGCCATCATCCACAGATTGACCTCTAATGAAAATAAATCTGAAAATCAGCTACTTAGATATTCTTTCAATTTCACTAAATATTCTGTGTACTTTTTACTAGTTTGTTCTGGGAGGTGTTCACTTACTTCTGTTAATATGGACATGTTATTGAAATTCTTCTGTATATTTATTCAAAATGTCTAATTTTTCAGAAAAGGCTTTCAAGCACATGTTTGTAATCTAGCAATGTGCATAATTTACCTTGAATCTGGAGTGAAACTTCACTGAACTTTCAAAAAAATCCATGCTCAAAAGTAAATGCCACATTTGTGATGCCCAATTTCCTCTGTCAAATTTTTCTCATCCCCATTCTTCAAGAAATTAACTATTTTACCAAATGGGTTTACAAATCTGACAAAGGCAGTTTCAAAAGCCAACAAAATATATATAATATATACTTCCATATATATAAATAAATAACTTATATGCTGTTCTTCAGTATCAATACAAAACTTTTGAAAAAGTCATATTTGCTGTGAGACTTTATTTTATTGACTGTTTTAATAACTGTCAATGACTCATGAAGATCAAGCTAATATTTTTGGCAACTAAATGATGACAATGTGCCATGTAATGCACAGCAAGAATAGGAGGACATATTTATTTAAATGCGCAATAAATCCCTTATGCTTACCAAACATGGATGGCACACCATCTGTTTCATAGGATACCAAGTTTTCAAAGGATACTTGATTTTTGTCAAACCAAGATTTTACAGATTCAAAAATGGTTCATCCTGTGGTATCAGTTTCTAAAAGTTTCTAACAACTATTCATACAGTTTGCAGTAATCATCTATATAACAAACATATGCAAGTATCACTTACTGTAGATTTGTCTCTGAATTGAGAATTTAGCACGTTTTAATTTTTCAACTAGATGGCTTAACACATTTGCTGATATTTCATCAGTTCTTCTCCGGATTGAATCTTTGCTCAGTGACAATGCTTTTAAGACATTTGCTGAATCTTGCTGCAACACAGTTTTCATGAGAATTTCAAAGGAAGGCTTAATAACATTTTCAGCAACTGTATGTGCACTTTCAGTTTTTGCAATTATTTGTGCTATCTCATAAGATGCAATCAATCCACTTTCATTTGTTTCTGTAGTTTTTCAAATAAGATTTCATTGGTTAGTTTTTCTTTAAATTTTCAAAATAAGCAATAGGTTTGTTTACTTTGTTAGAATGTTCTTTTTTTAAATGCTCTAAAAACCTTAACAGTTTCATTGCTTCAAGAGAAAATGAACTGTTGCAAATAAGGCACATAGGTTGCCTTTGATCAAATTGGTTTTCTACAAAGCTATAAGCCAAATACTCATCTATATACTGTCTACATTTCTTTTTTACTCATGATTATGATTAAAAATATAGGAAAAAAAAAGGTCTAATTTTTTAAAATATAATAAAATATTATAATGCTAATTAATTTTTAAAAAAAAAACTTTTTCAATGTTTTTTATTTTATTTTTAAAACAAATGAAATAAAAAAATTTATTTTTAATTTTTAAATAATAAATAAAATGATTAAAAAATTTTTAAAATTTAAATAAATAAAAAAAAAAAAAATTATTTTTAATTTTTTAATTTTTTTTTTAAACAATTAAAATTTTAAAAATTTTGTCCTGACAAAAAAAATTCTCCAAAAAAAGTTGTCCTTACTGATGAGTTGTAAATTTATTTGAAAAATATAACACAGAAACAATATTTTCAACTCAAAGTTATAGTCACTTGCATCTAATTAATATTATCACTGTGAATATACCAACATAAAAACTGGGAATCATCCATTTTTTACAATTACTGTTCAAACACTGTAGTGCAATGCACAAGTCAGTCAGTGATAGCAGATAAAGCTTGCTACCAGATACTGAACGAAATGTTTCAAAATCACTAGTTCAGTTGAAATATTGAAATGTGTAACTGTTTTACAAAAAAAATATTTCAGCTGGGCACAGTATGATGAGTTATTAAAAATAATTTATTTCATCCTTAAAGAATTAAAGACTTAATTTCATAAACAGATAAGAAAGCATGAATTTAGAAACATTTATTAAAACAAACTCATAATTCTTATTTACAAATGTTTGTACTTACTATGAAAGAAAAGAACTTGTGAAAACTTATCAACCCCGCCTCATAGAAACCATTGCTTCCTGGGGGATGATATCACCTTCACTGAGAATGCCTGGTATGATACTAGCACAGTTATTACTAGTATTATTACTACATTCTTTTTAAATATTCCTTTTTTTCACATTCTAATGAATTAAGTAGATGAGCAAGTAAACTGCTATTTTTTAAGGGGCCAAGGGAAAATCTTTGGACAAGACATGGAATTTAATATGGTAAAATGAAATCAAGTGCATAATTCAGGTAATTTATAACATATCTGGACATGGATAACTTTTTTTTATCTTTAAGAATTATTTTCAAATAATGCATTTTCATTCATCTATCAAGAAAAAAATATTTTTAATATGCTGTTGATAGTGGCCATGTTAGTAGTTTGACAATGTAAACAAAATTGACACCAAAGTTTCACAGTCCTGAATTCAGTACATCAAATACTCTAATAGCAAAAAGAGAACATTATTATGTTTCATTAATGCTAGTTAGAAATTCCATTTTATGAAAATTTACTTTTCCTATGTTGACTGATCTGGTTTGACTAATCTAAGCCATATTTCTGGAAACTATTAATTTTATAAAAACAATTAACTTTAAAAAAATGGAACCAAGTGAATTGGATTTAATATGAAGGTTAATTTACAATGTACATATAATACAGCACTTAAACCTTGTTTTCCTGTAGCTGATGATGATCCTGTTAAACATGACTGCAAAGTTCCATCTAATTCAGCTCCACAATTTACTTGTAACAGATACCAAGATTATAACAAAGGATTGCTTGGATACTTTTCCCCTATCCAATCTTTCCCAGTAAATAGATTCACTATTAATTTCTCATAAAAGAATAAAAAAAAACTTCTAAAGAGTTTACATGAAAAAAATAATAATACTGAACAAATAATTTGGAAGGAGTAGTGCCTGATAATAGCAGGAAAATAATCATAAAATGTCTACTGCACTATAAAAAGAATATTGCAATGAAACCCTGTGAAGAAGATACTTACATTAGTTGCACCTGCCAATGATCCCTGAACATTAGAAGTGATTTTCTTGATATATCTACCATAAATGATAGCTAACACTGCTACAGAAGGAACAACTAACATGGAGGCCATGGAAAGATGTGGAGACACATAAATCTGCAAAAACAGAAAAAAGTATTACAGTCATAAATACAAGAATCAAAATTTAGACTAAAGAACAAAAATGGTGAAAGAGTTTTATATTAAAAAACTAGCAGAGCACCCATTTGGATTGTCACTTCTGCCTAAGATCAGATTGTTTCCAGGTTCCTTGTCTTGGATTAGTTTAGCATCTGTGCACTATATGAATAGTGTCCCGTAGATAATACATGACACTATTCATATGGAATCATATATGAGAATTAGTATTGTTGATTTACTTTTACTTTTAATTAACTGAGAAGAAGATAATTCTAACAATATTTCTTGGGAAGGAAGTGCAAATTGTTCCAAATATCTTAAGATATTGTAGTGATAGCAATAAATAAATTATGAAATAACCCCCAACCCCTAATATTAGATATTATGTAGTAACCTGGAACCAAAATAATTAATATTAAACAAAAAATTAAGAGTTAAGCAATAAAAAAAATACTTTAAAATACAGATAGGAATGGTAATTAAAGAAAGATAAACTTAGATTATAAAAAAAAAAGTTAAATAAAATGTAGAATACTCCCAAGATGCATCAGAACAAACATTTTAACAACAAAAGAAACAAAAATCAAAACCTTTTCTTCTATCTTTGTATTTTGACTGCTGAAGAAAGCAGACATTCTGGACTGTCTTGGATAAAACATCTTGCTATCAACAGATAAGAAAAATTTCTTTATTTGTGCGTATATATATATGTTCGTTAAAATATACAAACATTTCTTTGAAATATATACTAAAGCAGTTTATCTTTCTTTTTCTATGCTTATTTCATTGTATCTGAAATATGATTTTGTTTGTAGTATTATAATCCAGTTGTGGCTTTATGATGCCCTTTTTTAACATAAAATAATATATATATATATATATATATATATATATATATATATATATATATATATATTTTATACACACACACATATATATATATATCTCAGACAAGACCAGTGCATCATCAGAATACCATGGCAATACCATTCAATCTGTCTCATTAGGATATTTTCAATTAACAAAGTAAACTAATTAAAAAAAAAATAAAATCTTTAAATTAACACAGCAGTTAATTTCAGAAAATATCACTTGGTGGCTTTGGATAATGTAAAACATGAACTGGCTTTAAAATTAACACCTAAAAGAAATAAAGAAATGAAAATAGATGAAGCCTCACCATCATTCCCAGCCCACCAACAGCTTGACAAGCTGATCGAAGACCATCTGATATGTTCCCAGTCAGTGACTGTCCCACCAATAAGGTATCACTGGACAGACGAGTTATCAAATCACCACTTTTCATTTTGTCAAAAAAAGCAATTTCTTGTTTCAAAACTGAAGTGTAAATTCTTTCCCTCAATTTCTGCACAATGTTCTGCCCTGAAAAATGAAACATTTAATAATAATAATAATAATAATGTGTACGACATACATTATACATATCACGCATATGGTTAAACCTTTCTCTTTTGGTAATTCAGGGTTTGTCACATATTATCAGGATCCCATGAATGAAAACATTCTTTTGTTTGCTTAACAGTCAATCCTTTAATTTCTACCATTTCAACTTTCACTGTAGAATATCTAGATCCCAAGTCCAGGTAGAGAGAGAGAAAAGGGGGGGGGGTAGAAAACTGTGTGTGTATGGGGGAGGGGACATATATTTTATAATAATACTACTAATAATAATAATGGACTTTCACATCATTTTCAAGATATGAGGGTCTATCTGCTCAGTTCTTAAGACCAGAGAACTAGATTACTCACACATATGATTCAATTATTGTGGTGAAGGCTTGTGCAGAACCAACCACACTTTTCAGGAGAAGTGAATACAGAGAACTGGTGCCTATAAAGTCTCTAAACAACTTACTCATGTTTTGAATTCAGAGTTGTCCTTCTCCTAGACTAGTTGCCAACTAAGGCTAATGAATCTAATCAGCCCTACTAACCCATAGCTAGGAGGAAATGAATTCATATTTTTCCCCGTGTCAATCAGTCAATTATGTGCCATATGTGATACACACTTATGACTGACGAGGCAGATTTTTTCCCGCAGTAGGTTGCCATTTCTTTCTGCGGTAGACCAGTTGCCATCCATCCTGCAATTTACCCATAGCTGGGGAGAGAAGAGGAGGATTCATACCTTTCCCAAGGTTATTAGCATGTAAGTGAATGTAATGGATTCGACTGGGCTCTCAGATTCCTCAATCCAAGCTGCTATCCATTACTCCACTGTCTTGTGCATAAGTGAATGAAAATGAACAATACTGAATTTGAACTTACACTAATTTCTCATTCCAGGCGCCATCTATCTATTGGGCCACTATATATATATATATATATATATATATATATATATATATATATATATATATATATTAACACAAAGCTGTTTTATGTTATCTGCAAAAATGGGTAACACAGTGGCTAAGCATGCAAAATGCGTATTCAATACTAAGAGTTGAATATTGGCAGTTTTGATAAACATTTATTAAAATTATCCTTTAATTTCACATAAAAATCTGCACCAATGTGAATAAATTTGGAAGACAATGGCCTAAAATGATTCCAATTATAAAGCGCCATGTCAATAGATCCATCATCGGTGACAGCAAAAGATGGCAGAAATCTTGTACGTACAAAATTTTAACAAGAAAAAATAAAATTAATTTTTTTTTTTTTTAAAGTTTTAATAAAAACATTAAATAAATTGAATAAAAACATTTAATAAAAAATAATATAACAATACAATGTAGTAACATCTATATAAAAGCACAGGATTCTATGCAATGTAATGATATTATTATACAAAATTATTACAAAACATTTTTAATAAATTTACATGTATGTAATAGAAAATAAAAATAAAGTTCATAATAGCACTTTATTTAAGAAATTCAGTAATAATGAGAAGTTGCTTCTTGTTGTTTCTTCTTTTGGCATTGTTTCTCTTTTCTTGGCAAACTTTTACTGAATCACAACACTCTCATAAAATTCCAGGCTGTACTGCAGATATTCTAAAACTTGGCTGTTGACTTGATGGACTGGTATCTGGCTCTACTTCTTCTTCTTCATTATCTTGTTGTTCTGCTAAGACATTGTCATCAATAGTTGACCAGGCTGACAAGATTTGATTGTTTCCATTGACTTTTCAGCTGCCTTCACTTCATCTGTAAAGCCTTGAAATTCACACTCCTGGGACAGCTCTTCTTCATCTACTTTAATCCCAGTTTATCCCAACACCTAATGATACACTCTTGACTGACAGTAAATTCTAGTATCTTTAATGTTCAGGAGATACTTGGGACTGTGGTCTTCATAGTTGACCAACTCACATCTATAGTTGGACTTGAATGTGGAGATGATTCTCTGGAAATTTCTTTGATGTTTTATTCTTTGGCAGATAGTAAACAAAAATCTTCCATCTCTGGATCTCAGTAGGTGTGTGCACTGGGCAGTTATCTAACAGCAGGCAGGCTTGTTGTTCTAACCCCAAACTTCTCAGATGCTGGCGGACTGTAGGAACAAAGTTTTGTTTAAACTAGTCTTTAAAAATGGCTGATGTCATCCAGGCATTTTTGATGTTGTTGATGTTGTAGAGTACTGATAACTGCTTCAAACATCTTGGAGATCGAAACTTACTGATGCAGAGGGCCTTTAACTTGTGGCTTCCTGCCATGTTGCAACAGAAAAGGAGCATCATTCTTTCTTTCATACTCTTGAAGTCTTTACTCATCTTGTCATTCTTTACTTCAAATGTCTTCTCTGGTAGGATACAATATAAAATGGCCGTCTCATCAGTATTAATTATCATCTCAGGATGTAGTTGCTGCTCTTGCACAAAATTTTGAAGCCCTGGTATGAACAAATTGGCTTGTAATGTGTTTGCCGACCTTGCTTCACCACTTATTTTTACCTGTGC
This sequence comes from Acanthosepion pharaonis, assembly GCA_903632075.3. Taxonomy (NCBI): domain Eukaryota; kingdom Metazoa; phylum Mollusca; class Cephalopoda; order Sepiida; family Sepiidae; genus Acanthosepion; species Acanthosepion pharaonis. The sequence continues at coordinate 10,915 of CAHIKZ030004475.1, read as the reverse complement.
TATGCCATGGCACTGCTTCCACGTTCTCAACCATCAACTAGATATGATGAATTCAAGATCTGCATTTTCACCATGAAGTTGTATTTTCTTGGCTTGGGCTTGTATAATGGGCCCTGACATGAGTATCCAATTATTTCTAGCTTCACAGAACATGTTAAATGTTGCCTTGTCAGGATCAGTATCCCTGGAAGTTCTGGTCCTTTTCCTCTTCAAATCTCCTTCATCTAGCTCATCTAAAAAACTTTGTAGCTTTTCTTTGATAGATTTCGATACACCCATCTCTTTAGAGACTTTGCTGTGAGCTGAGCCATTTCATATGCTTTCAACAATGTTTAGCTTTTGATGAACACTGTATGAGGTGTGTTTACGTCTCATGATGATGGGTTAATATCTAGGTATAAAAATGTTACTATCACTATTGTGACAATATTTAACTTCATGAACAAGAGGTAGAATCAAGTGAATGGGAAGAGGAAGATGAGTTACCTCTCTCTCAACTCCAAGAAAAATGAAAAAAAGCTAAAAGTTCAGTCAGTGGAATATGAAGAAGTTCAGGGCTCGGAATCAAAACTGCCCAAAGAGAAAGAAGAAGAAATACCTCTCTCCCAAACTTCAAAACAGTTAAGGAATGAAAAGGAGTTAGGGGTAGAATCAGAATTACCCCTTAAGAAGAAATTGAGAGAGGCAGGGAAACCCAAATCTCAATAAGAAGGGATGGTTGTGAACAGGGGCTCATTTGAGACCCTATCAGATGAATAAAAGTGGCGGTAGTTGGAGAGGATAGATGAGCAGATAGCACGTCACAGTGGAAATAAAATCACTTGTCGGTGCTGCCAATTGGCCGGCAGTGGTATCGATGAGGCATGCCCCCGGGACAAAAGTGCTGTGCACTTGTTTGAACCATCCATCCTACTAAAAGTTAATTAAAGGAAGAACAGGTATAAATTAGAAGCTAGAAGAGATAGTGAGAGAGAAACGCAGTGAGAATGCTTCAGAATAATTAAGTAAAGAACTAATTTGAATAAGTGGTGGCAAGATACAGAATTGAAACCAGAAATATGAATTCAAGAGGATGAAGTTTATGATGCTGTATCGGCCCGGACGAGGCGGAAGGTGTAATTACAATCGCCTTAACCTATACCTTACTAAGTCCCATTTATATGACAGGTAAAAAATTAAAATATATGTACTGGGTTGTTTGAAGATAAAGGGAAGAAGGAATTAAGAGGAATTGTCAAGTAGAATTGTTAACAAAACAATGCCTAAAAGGCTATCAGTGTATCTGATGGTGTGGGCTGTGTAGAACAGAAATCAATTAGGCTTCCTAAGGTATGTGGAGGGGAATCCATTGGGAGACTAAGTAAGGCCACAGTTATCCCTACCAATTTGCCCTGGGATGCTCAGTATTTGAGTAGCCTTCTCCCTACCCCCATAGACCAGAGGGAAAAGGCTATGAGGAAAAGGATTCACTTGTATTATTGATTAACAGAAGTTTGGACAATTATTTTTGCATTAAAGGAACGATTAGAAATTAATTCCTAACATTGTGTTAAAGCAGATGCCAGTATTATTGGAACTTGTAGAGAGGATAAATATGGAATCGATTAAAAGACCAACTAAAGATATTGAGCTGAAGGAGGTATGAAAACGGAGATAGTGATGAAATTATAATAAATTGGTCAAATGATAGGTACTTTGATACTTGTTGCTGTATTAATAGCAACAATATGGAAGATTTAATAGATATAGAAGGAAATCGGTTGATGGTACTCTGGTAAATGTGCAGCAACTCGGAAGGGGAGTAGCCTATTTAAATGTTGTTTGCCCAACCAGACCAACCGAGATGAAGATGTTGGATGACTTCAACAGATGAAACAGAGGTACAGTCAACGCATGGAAAAAACAAACCAACACCTCTGTTCTACAGAAAAGAATAATGACCAAGAAAACCAAGCCATAAAAAAAAAAAAAATAAATAAAAACACACACACACACACATATTTTTAAAATTGCAGGTATACACAGAAGAAGAAAAAGAGACTTTTTAAATTGCATGTGAAATTTTATAGCACATGGAAATGGTGCATGAATAGTAGCACATGTTAAATAGTGTATTGGAGTTTGAAATGTCAATTATGGGTAAATGACAGGATAGGTGAAGGGAGAGATGTGACAATATTTAACATGGCGTACAGACGAAAAGTGTTAAAACAAAACGATTTTAATTTTTTTTTTTTTTTGGATATGAGAACAGATGTAGAATTTTGTTGAAAAAAAGTTACAGGATTCAGGGACACAGATGGCAGGTCAGGGAGGGCCAGAGGTTAAAAAGTCATCTGCTGAAATGTGTCAATGGAAATTTTAGCCAAAATTTCCCTGAGAAAAAATATAATTGTGAATAATTGTAAAAGAAGAAGATGACATCAGAAAGGCTTACGTCATATGATGGCTCCTCTTGAAGGAGGAGGGATCTTCAAAATTGGAAATGTGAAATAGAAAACGAAAGAAACGACTGGTTGAATTTTTAGGAGATTTGCATAAAACCCACCTATTCACCCACACACACCATTTTTGAAAGGGACACCCATAAATACAAGTGCCCACATGGGCCCAAATTAGTGGGGCCAGTTAGTTGCAGTGGCAGTGGTGGTTGCGACCAGGGTTAAGAGGTTGCTGAACCTGATGAAAAGAATAATAATATTAATTATCCGCTGAAGAAAGACTCCAAAGAAATCCTTGTACCATCCGTGAAAGTACAAACAATAGTACTTGAAGTTAAATCTAGTTGTCACTGAAGAAAAACTCCGATGATAAACCTTGTGTTGTACTGGAAAGTACAAATCACAATACTTGAAGATAAATCCAGTTGTCCAGTCTGGCCACTCTTCAAAGAAGCTACCAGCAATTTTTGTTCTGTCGCCAGTTATTAGAACGGGTTGGGAAAAAAAGAAAAAGAACAAAGAAGAAAAGAACTGTATATATTTTTTTGTTATTCTGATATAAACATCATATCGTGACTTATTCAGGTGTTGTCCATTTTATTTTTCAATTCTGTATGCACGTATTCAACTCCTTGGTTAAGCGTGGTTAAGATACCCCAGTGGAAATTCGGCTTGACTCTATTAAGATCAAAATCACAATGTAGGTAAAAAGTTGAAGAGGTCAACTTAGAGACCAGCTGCTGTGTTAAACGCCATCAACGACCGACGAGTGGGCTGGCAGCCTGTTCTCTGGTACCGGGATTGACCCTGAGTACTGCATATATGGTAAACAAAAAAGACTGAATCCAGCCGGAACACCATCATATTTTTGCTCACTATGACCAGGCCGTAGCCTGGAGAATCATATTATGATATCTAAAGAAAAAAAATCCTAAAAAACTTTAATTTTTTTTGTATTTATACAAAAATTTAATGTGAGAGGATTTATGAATTTTTGAAACTTTTTGAAAGTTTTGAAAGGTGTTATTTGGTTGCAATTGTGGCCTCCATTAATAATCCTTAAAGCAGGATTTAAAATATATTTTCTCTGCAGATTACATAAATTATTTGGAAAGCTACATTATCGATATTAAAACAAATTGCGTTGAGTAAATATGTGAAAATTTTAAGTTAGGATAAAGGTTGTAAGTTGCATATTTCATACCCAAAATGTCCATGAAGAAAGGCATGTCCATGAAGTGCTAATCAAAACCACTATAACTGTGAGTGTAAAATACCAAAGACTAAACAATAGTAAATGCCTGGGTTAATTTAATGATATACTGAAGGTGGCTAAAATTTTTAATTTAAAGATTTATTAAAATTCAAAGACTATAGAAAAAAACAGACTTTAAAAAGTGTCAAAATCATGTTTGAATTTTATTTCAAATAGGATCCACTGTTGATTATGATTCTAATATGAACATGACAAAAATTTTGGGGCCCATCATTCGTTCATCGCTTAAACAACATTGTGGTTTATTATTGGTGCATGCTTAATATATCTGATATATATTTTAAGACATTTTTATGTTTTAACATTCTTTTTATAGATACAAATTTTTCCTCCAACTGTCTTTTTAACTAAATCTTCCATGAATCACGTACATTCATATTGATATTGGCGTATCAAATTAAACAAATGATTGTGACACATTTTGAAATGGATAAACTCCGACGTCGATTTTAAGACTTTCTAAATACCAGCTTTCATCTGTGGCCATAACGGTTTCAGGCATGTCAGGCTATATAATTTCCATGACTAGGATACATTCAGACCAGTAAATTTTGTTCTTCACTGTTTATTATAAGCAGACTTTAGTTTATTTGTATCTATAAAAGAATGTACAAACATAAGATGTCTTAAAATAATTGTTGGACTTTGTCCATTTCATAATATATATATATATATATATATATATATTCCATTTTTCATTTCAATGAAGGTAAAAACATCTAGGAAAAACCAATTTCAATATATTGCATAAATTATATAAATAAGTGTGAAAATGTTGAATTGATAAACATTCCTGTTGATTTTATATAAAATTTATCATTTTATTATATATATATATATATATATTTTTGCCTATCATAATTTGACACTTGTGAACCAAAAAAAAACTCCAAATGGCATGATGTGTCCTATTTTATATATGCAATTATAATGGTTATTTTTCAGATGTTTATTACTTTAAATGCAAGGATTCATCTTGGTTTCAGCTTATTGAAATCTGCCTCAATAAATCCAGTTTTTAAGAACCTTTAAAATTCAGAACCTATAAACAATCGATCTTACATGAAAACAGATGCATAATACTACTGACCAAATCCGTCACGTCCACTATCCAGAACAAGCTTATCCCATCTAAATAATCTTAAAATAATCACAATCACTTTCAAAACCATTATGGATATACTCAGATCCTCAAACACGAATAGCAATATTTCTGAAGCAAGCAATTATAAAATATATTTTCAAACTGTTCCTCCCAATATATTGGAGAAACAAACAGAAATTATAAAAAACGCATCTAAATAGCACAAAAGAGACTTCACAAAAAAACAACTTAACTAATGCACTAATCATACATAGTAACACAACCACAATTTTTATTTTAAAAAATGCTACACTCATAAAAAAAAAAAATAACTCACTCAGAAGGAAAATTCCTCGAGAGTGCCGCCATTGAATATTATCCAAATATTAATCTACCCTCAGACGTTTTTTCCAATATCACCTTTCCTAACAGAATTACTACTCTCAAAGCAAACGTACACAACTGTATCAAGAAATCAAAAGAAAGTGGTTGAATCCGTCAACATAACAATAAAAACAAGATTTCCACACGCGATAGTACTTGACGTAATTTTCAGTTGACTATGAATACAATAGAGTTTTCTAAATTCTTCTAGTTGCTAAGGACATTTTGTTTTGTTGTTAATAGTTACTTTGTTTTAATAAATTCATTTCTTTTTGCCTTGAAAGTCTACATTGGACGAAACGCGTCGGATAATAATACAGTTTTTCCTATTGCGTTTTTCAATTATACGCACACAGACACACACACACACACACAAAAACACATACACATATATAAATATATATATATATATATATATATATATATATATATATATATATAAAGAGAGCGGTGAAATGTACTATAGCTCGAACCACTTCCCAAAAAATCAAACATTGTGAATATTTTTGAGTTTCTTCATATTTCCAACAATATATATATATATATATATATATATATATATATATATATATATATATATATATATATATATATATATATATATATATATATACTTTGTTAAATGTACACAACTCAAAATAAAATTAATTTATTAAACGTTTTGTCAAATATACAAATTAACTATCCGAATAAAAATTTAAGCAATTGATTCGATGCTAAATTTTGAGATATATTTTCCCATACGAATTTAAGTCATCAAACACCAAGTTTATAAGCAAATGTTTATGATGATCTCATGATGGTTAATTTGATTGTGATTGGTTAGATAACCTCAGTTATATTGAATTACGTAAGTCATATGAAAAGTCAGTGATAGTAAGATTATATTAGAATGAAAACCACAAAAAAACTGGCGTCTGTCGTAAGAAGTGGTTGTTCATAAATTCCATTTTATTCTTACAAAATGAGAAAGTTTAGGGTGAGAAGGAGGCAAATTAGCATTGCTTTTTGTATCTTTAAAAATATCTGTCTGTCATTATATGATCTCTTCAGCTGTGCCGTTGGTAGAACTGTTTACAATCAAAACACACTGGTAACACCTTTGCTCATTCGTTTATAGAATTACCAGTATTCTCTTCTTCAACGTTGGTCTATTTCTGGTTATGTTCAAACAGCTGCCATTGCAGTAATGTATTCAGAAAGGGAGAGAGAGAGGGGGGTCGGAGGAAGAGTTCCAATGCTACTGGTGAAGTGAGACTTTTTCCTAGTTTTACTGATATGTTCATAATCGCTAAGTCTTTCATTTATCCACAAACGTGTGTACCAAGACACTTCTAAAAATAAACACCACCATTCTCTGATCCTTACTAGCGAAACAAGCTTATCAATCATTTTCATACGTTATACTTAAAGTGAATTCGGTTTAAAACTTTTAAATATAACAATCTTCTTTCGAAAGGTTTAAAGATAATAATTAATGAACACATTTTATGAGTGAAACAATTTTGAAGATCATCTGATGTGAACCCACTGGCGTAATGCAGACTATTATACCGTATGTCTGTTATACTGTATGTCTATTATTGTCCTATGTCTATTATACCGTATGCCTACTTATACCGTATATCTATTATGCCGTATGTCTTATACCGTATGTCTATTATTGCCGTATGTCTATTATTGCTGTATGTCTATTATTGTCGTATGTCTATTATGCCGTATGCCTATTATACCGTATATCTTTTATACTGTATGACTATTATTGCTATATGTCTATTATTGCTGTATATCTTTTATACCGTTATACCGTATATCTGTTATACCGTATGTCTATTATTGCTGTATGTCTATTATACCGTATATCTATTATGCTGTACGTCTTTTATACCGTTATTCAGTATGTCTGTTATTGCCGTATGTTTTTTACCAATGAAAGCAAAAAAACTGATTGCCTGTAATTGACTTCTTTATTATTATAAAAAGTTCGCGTTTTTTTTTTTTTTTTATTTAATACTGAAAGAAACAATCATCATTTTTTCATAAAATTCAATAAAATATTTTCGTCACCAGCCTATTTTGAATCACTTGAAACAAGAATGCAATTTAGTGACTTGCATTGGGGCTGCGGTAATTATGTAGTTCTCGCTAGCGACAGTGGTTGGTGTTTAAGTGCATGCAAAAATGTATTGATTTCAAATGATTTTCTCGGTATGACATGAAAAATTCGTGCAACATAATCTTCCTGCTAATAGATTTCCCCAATTGTTCTATACTTAACCAAGCTTAGAAAATTATGTCAATTATTAGTATGTCTTGTGTCCAGATTATATTGACTTTGCTTTGGCAGTATTTTCTATCAGGGCAAATAATCAGTGTTCCAGCCCAGGTAAAGAGCTAAAGGTTTGAAAGCTAATTTGCAAGGAAATTTTGCTTGGAATATTGGTGCAACTCATTATCTAATTTATTTGACTTTGGTTGTATTAAATTAAGCAAATAAACACAAAATATATAGCTTATATTTTAAATAACGTACGTAAATAAAACATAAACTAAGGTAATAGATAAAGATATTTATCAGAAACTGAATAAGGTACTGAAGGATCAAAACATACAATTAGAAACGACGAAAAAGACTGATGAACTGCTATATAATATCCAATCTTCTATCTGACAGTGAAAGCAGGACCAGATGAAAAAAACATGGGGCAATTCAGATGTTCTACCAACGAATGGAAAATATCGTTGACAAAGGATGCGTTCCAAGGAGAATAGTAACTGTAAAGAAACTGTTGATAACAATAAAAAAAACAATTAAAATATTTGGAATACATATGAAAAGATTTTAAAAATTTAACTCTTGCAGGACACAAGAAAGGCAAGAGAAGACGATTATAGCAGCGAGTAATCTATCTGACATGTTTCGCAAAAGGATAGACAAGAAAGTACCAATAAAACAATGTGGGGTCATAAAATAGGAAACCTTGCTTATAAATAGCAAAAATACAGGAAGTTGTGGATAAACATCATCAACAACAACAAAAGGACATAACACATAAATAAGATATTTGGTCACACTAACAAAATCTCTAAATTTTAATGGCCCTAACGCGATACATAATACCAGTTTTAAAACAATTTAAAATAGTTTATTTTCTCTAGAGACATATTTTGTGTTTAATATACAGATGGGTGGTAAGTAAAATATTTCTGTCTGATTTCATCATCTTTGTTTGTGGTCTAAATCCAAAGGGAAACATAACAGAAATTTGGTAACTGAAATAGCCAAAAAAATTGGGACATGTTGCATTTCAGATGATCTGATAAATGAAAAAATCCAATCAGATCTGATCCTTTTAAAAAAAATTTAGAACATTCAAAGGATACCTCTATGAAAATTTGCACAAAGAATATAAAACGGCTTGGAATCAAAATGAATGCTTTGAACATATCAAAATTATCAAACGCTCAAGAATACTCATCGTTCAAATTGTGAACAATTTATTCATTATTGTAGTAATAGTCTTACTCTTCTTTTTATATGTATATTTGTATTTTTGTATTTTTGTCTGTGATTCTTGAATAATTTGAATATTACCTTAAAAAAGATAAGTCTCGAAGGGGTGTACGTCTTCCAATTTAAAATAGCAACAAACCTCATCCAGGACGTGATTAAAAAACGAAAATCGGTAAAACATGCGTCACCATTTTAGCCCCTGACATTGCATATGGCCGGTGCTACTTAGTATAATCGTGACGCAGTTATTTTATCATCCCGAACGGAAAAACCACAATTATAAAAAGCAATGAACAGGAGTGTTGATGAGGCAAATATTTGTATATAAAAATATGAACTAGAAAAATATTTTGTAATGTACTGAAAATGATACTGAAACAACATAATTACCTCCTTAGGAATATGACAAACGCTATGACGAACAACCGAAACACTAAAATTTTATTTAAGATGAATGCTTAAAAAATTCGTTATTATGACCTTTTTTCAAACTTATTTTCGAAATAGGAAAACAATGGTTTAATAAAGGTAGAAAAAAAATTCTTACAATTCGATCAAAATTCAACTAATCTTACACATAAGAAAAGGTATTGAAATATTTTTACTTTTATATATTTAAGCAATTAAAGGAATTTTAATATATATATATATATATATATGATAAAATATAGTTATAAAGTTTGAACAACAAAAGACAGTTAATTCTTATTCTCAACTTTCATTTAAAATTTAATATACATGCCTAAATTTCTTGAACTTGTTCTTTAATTGTCGTCCTGGCTTTTTTGCGAAACCTATGGTGTAATATATATATAAATTTTATATATATATATATATATATATGTTTTGTGTGTGTGCTGTGTTAGCTGTGTGTGTGTGTCAGCCTGATAACGAAATTCTAAAAATACAAAGTTTTGAAAAAGTCACATTCCTTTGTAGCATTTTTTGTTTTTCGCTTGTTGACTTTGTTATCAAAATGGCTGGGCTGACGAACTTAACCATTTTTCTTAATCTGACAAACAGTAATGCTCATAAAAAATAAATATATTCAATGAGGAGGGGAACTTTGGAACACAATTAAAACAATTTAATAGTAAATAATTCATGATTAAAATAAATAATAAACAGTTCCAACAGAGTGTAAAAGAGAACAATTCTCACTCATGTGCCTCTAAACAGAGAGCGAATGAAATGTTCTTTCTGCTTGCACAGATCTGGTTGATGTAATTTAATATATATTGCTTCAAGAACACACAAGTGACAAGACAGACCGCTATGCAAAATGGTGAAACAAGTACCTACATATTTGGCGGCACAGTCAGGATTATCAATTAGATATTGGCCTATTGTTGAATCATGTGCAGACTGAGTCATCCTAAAAGAAAGACTCAGATTGCCTGATTTTATATTGACTGGAACATGCTAACATATATGGGTCTCCAACTTCAGACTAGTCTGTCCTATGTATTCAGTATCACACTGACAAATGACAGAACTACTTTCATAGTAGGATAGACGATCTTTAACAAAAGATGGAAACATGGAATTGGTCTTAAAAACAACCCAATACATTGACAGAAGAAAACCTGATGTAATGCAAGCTGATACTGTCTGCAAGTATTTGACTCTTTCTACCTAGCCACAGCAGTTTAAAATAAATAGGACTAAATTTGGGTTAAAAAACAACTGTTTTTTTAAAACATCTAATTTGAGACTTTAAAAAAAAAATGGCCCAAAAAACCCTTTGAATAAAATGTGATGAATTTCCCACCTGGTAAAGAACAGGGGGGATTTGGGGATAAAGGGAAATCAATTAATCTTATTCTTTAAAAAAAAATTCCAGTTAAAAAAAACCTGTTTAAAGTAGGTAAAAAAACCATCTCATTTTAAGAACATCCAAAAACAAACTACTTTTTCTCCCTTTTATAGTAAATTAAGGATGGATGAAAATTGAGTTAAATGAAAACTTGAATTTTGATGGAATAAAAGAGGAAAAACAAATAGGTAAAATACAAGGTTTTTCATTTTTTCAAAAAAGTTGCTATAAAACCACCAAAATATGGCCCAAAACTGGACCCCCAAGCCCCAAATTTTAACCCATCGATTTATATACATAGTAATGTCAAAAAAAAACAAATTCATTCAAAAAAAAAAAAAAAAATTTTTTTTTTAAAACCCCAAAAATTTAAAAAAAAAATTTTTTAAAAAAAAAAGAA
>CAHIKZ030004474.1:0-29315 GCA_903632075.3 Acanthosepion pharaonis | reverse complement strand
TTCAAAGTTGTAACTTTTTTAGTCATAAGCAGAAATATTTAAATAATATTTTTGTTTTTTTTTTGTAATATCGAACAGCCATTTACCAAAAATCAGTTCTGAAATGTAAAATACAGAAGACCCAATAAAGCTCTGAATTGTAAGATACAGAAGAAGACCCAATAAAACTAAGACATTATTTAATTAAAAGATGTTATATATTTTCGATATGTTTATATTATATGTTTTCAATAAAAAATTAATTTTTACAAGAATTGTTTTTTTTCTTTTCTTACAATTTTAACGTAAGGTAAATTTGCTTTTTAACAACCATGCTAAATATCTCTTAAAATTTTCCTAAATCATCATAATTCCGTGTAAATGTACACGCTGAACTCGAATTAACAATTAAATTATGAAGAAACCTACTGTTTTGGAGTTATTGACAAAAAAAAATTGGACTTCTTTTTGGTCATTTGTCCCCCATTACTGCTATAATGTTCACTGATTCACTGCATAGTACTTCCGCTGGCGGAAGCAAAATTTTGGCCTATTTGCTTCTTTTACAGACTTTCCTTGCAGAAAATCACTACGCACTACCATAAAGAAATGTAATTTTTTTTTTTTTTGGTAAGTGTAGTTTTATTTATAACAAAAACAAATTAAATAATATAATAGAACCTTTTTTCTGTGTTGAATAGAAATAAATTAAATAATACAATAAGGCTTTTTTTTTTTAAAATTAAAAGTGGACAAATTAAAAAAAAAATTAAATAATACAGTAAACCCTTATTTCGTTTCTAGCATTTTGTTTTTTTGTAATTTTATTTTGTACATAATCATGCTCTTTACAAAGTGTTATGTTTATGGGTTAAGTTTAGACTTAAGGCTAGGAGGGGTTTGATTAGGTTTCTTTATGTGTAAAAAAAGGGACAAATTAAAAAAAAATTAAATAATACAATAAACCGGGTTAACTTTAGAGTTAGGTGTTAGGGTTAGGGGTTGTGTTTGGCTTCTGTGTAGAAAAAGGGACAAATTAAAAAAAAAAATACAATCAACCTTTCTACTTTACCAAGTTTGTGCATTAATTTTTGTTTTATTTTCAATTTTAAAATATAAAAACTGCTTTATTTTTATTAATTATTATTTGTTCTTTTAATTTGTCATTGCTATTCTACACAGAAAAAAGGTTTTATTCTATTATTAAATTTGTTTAAAGCATGTCTTTTTAAACGGATGTTCATACATGACAGTATCGTTAAAAAGTCACATTAAAATTTCTTAACCGAGATAATAAAAATTAGTAATAAATAGCATAAAATTTCATAAGAGATGTGCGTAAAAATTATAGATACTTCCCTTATGAAATTTTATAATATTAATTTTTATATTATTTCAGTTATGAAATTTTTAATTTATTTTATTATTATAAATAACAGTATTTTAAATTTTATTTTTCCAGAAAGCATCTTCAAATGTAAGGCAATAAAGCTGAAGTACAAAAATCAATAAAATATTAGATTACTTAAAATATTTAATTAGTTTATAAAAAAAAAAAAAAAAAAATTCACTTAAAAATTGCAAAATTTATGATACTTCTGTTTACTTGTCTGATGACTTCTGACCTCAGCTGTCAATAACATTCAAACACCTGAAAAAGTAGTCACTGTGGTTAAGAAATGCTTTTCTACTACGATTTTTAATGCTAAAAAATAAAAGTAAGTAATGTTTTTTAAATCAACTAAACTTTAAATTTCTTAATTTTTCCTCAAATAACCCTTGAAAAATAGATTTTATTTTTGCAAATTTTTTAAAACAGAAAATTAACTTTTGTTCACAAATATTTCAAACAAAAACGATGGACATTTTTCTTTTTACATTAAAATCAAAGAGGTCCTTCATTCTCAGTAAAATTTTTACTGAAAACAATTTTTTTATTACTTAAAATGATTTATACTAAACAATATAAATTCAGTTTTAAATATGCCAGAGTATACTTACTGTTTATTGAGTTTTTATTCCTTTACTTTTGGTTTTTAAAGCTAAAAAGAAAGCTTCAAAATATTTTTTATTTTTAGAAATATACATTTAAAAATTTTAAATGTGTATTTCTGAAAATAAAAAAGATCTTGAAGCTTTTTTTTTTTAGCTTTAAAAAACCAAAAGTAAAGGAATAAACCTTAGGTACTGCAAATCTGAGAACATCCCTCTGTGTTAGTGATTTTGTTTTGCTTGGGGCAAAACTAAAAGGATAAAAAAAAAAAATTGGAAAATGTTCCAGGATAAGAAACAAAAGTTGAAGGAAATATTTTGTGTTGTCATTACACAACAGTGACAAGAAGGGAGACTAATGTTTTTAGTTTGATCCCCCCGCCCCATATGTGTGGCATTCAGTTGTATTATTATTAAACATAGATGTTATTTACTTATAATGCCCAAATCCTCTCTTAGTTTGAAGTTATTAAAATTTAAGCTAATAATTATTTTACAAAGACAATCTTATGAAAACTGTCACAAACTCAGTGAGAATAAGTATGTTACCATAAAGTATATATTTTTTAATGTTCAGTCTCTTTAAATCATGGCTCTCCATAAATTCTTATATTGAAATACCATGACAATTTCCCATTGCCTTCTTCCCAGTTTTAAAATTCAGAGTAATCTGCCACCCAAGACTCAAAATCCTAGTGAATCTTGCAATTTAACCTATTCACACTTTTCCCCAAGAGCATCTGTATAAAATGAATGCAATTGACTAGGACTGCTAATTTGGCTTTCTGCACTTGATAATAATAATAATGCTACTTGCACAAGTCATAGATGTACAATACCTGAAATAAAACCATGGAAGAAACATGTGTCAAGAGGCAACATGCCATAAAATGCATATGTATTGGATCAAGTGGATCTGCAAAGTACCAAATGCTGAGGTCTTCACACACTGCCCTTCCCACATTGTTCTCTCTCAATGATTTTGTTTTCCACATTCTCTCACATTCAATAATCTCCTTGCATCTTAGCATTATTTTGCTTGGAGTGAAATGACGTACTGGCTTGGCCATGTATGCCAGATGGAAGATGACCGTATCCCAAAAGTACATTCTTTATGGTGAACTAGCCTCTGGCAAGAGACCTGTTGTTTGCCCCCAGCTGTGCTACAAAGATGTCTGCAAGTATGATATGAAAATAGTGTGCACTTGAAATAACTCAGGATGGGAGAAGAGAATGATTCTGTATTAGCTGAGGAAGAACAGAACAAGGTGGAAAGTGTGCTGCTGTGTAAACAACCCCATAACCAGCCACAGCTAACTCTATTCTAGAGAAATGATATGACTTGACACTAGGGTGCATTATCCATAGTAGAGCCCAACTAATGGAAGTATTTCTGTATTGTAGTAAGAATGAATGCACAAAAAAAATATAAAGTGGAAAACTTTAATGCACAGAATGAAAACTTGTGTTCTTACAGGTAATAAATTTTATTTAAAAAAAATATATGGTTTACTATGGTTTTATCCACTTATTGCACATTCATGTGTCACAATATATAAATTTAATCTACATAATGTGATTTTCTTTCTGTCCATAATAGATGAACAATCTAGTCTCATTTATAAAGTAAGGAAATGTTATAGTATACTGGAATATGCTTAGTGCTACTTGAAATGAAGGAATTATTTATTATGGAATATCTAACTTTTTTTTTTTTTAAATGCAAGAAATTAGTTATATCCCATGTATACTGCATTTAAACTATTTAGAATTCTTAATTTAAAAGGATTACTGTTTCAGCTTTTATATATATATATATATACATATATATATATATATATATATATATAATGTACTTATGTACACTAAAATTATTATCTTATAATATGCAAGTCATTAAACATCTGTGGTTGGGGATTTAAATTTAAGCTTGATTTGAATCTGGAAAGCTTAGCTTTTGTGAGAAATTCACATGTTTGTAGATTTCTCTTTCTGTTCACCAGAAGGTGGCTTAAGTTAAGGTATTTAATATAAATATACTGGCGCAGTATGAATGTGAGGCATGGACCCTATATAGCCAAGAGAAATTGGGTGATTCCTTCAACAAAAGATCAAATCAGTTTAACTAGAAGAATTAGGTTTTCAACTTTGCAGTCCTTGAGAAAACTCAAACAGAATTGAAGCCAACAATCATCAAACACTACCTTTGATAGACAGACACAGGTTATGCCCTATATACACATGCTGAGTCCTTTACACTGGACTTAACACTACCTATACAACTAGGATTGGCTTCAATGATCAAGTGTAACCTGTATGGATGAATATTTTATACAAGGGATAGATACAAATGAAATGAGGAATAGTTTCTGCTATTAACTGGTGTAGTAAAACAATCCAAATCCATAACATGAGAAATGTTGGTTCTATTTTTGTTTGATTATTAATTTACTTTAAATCATCATCATTGAATAATAGAAGATGACAATTATTGATAAATAAACATTTTCCTTTAAGAGAAAAAGTTGTGTGCACATGATGATGATGATGATAAAGCATTTAACATTGAGAGAATAAGCCAAATGTATTCTCTCTTACCCCCTAAAATAAACTTTATCAGATATTCTTTTTCATCTTTTCAAAATTTTGAAAGTCAAAGTTTGGGTATCTTCAATTACTTGATCTCAAGTTGTGGGAGTTAAAAATAAACATAATAATGTAGAAGTTAAAAAAAAAAAAATTATAATTTCTTTTTCCCTTCATGTGGTGGCAAATAAATAATTAAAATCATTAAGCGAGCATAAGCTATTAACCACTAGAAATCCATTAATAAAAATTGAAATGAAACAAAAAATCTATTATAATAATTAAATTTCTATTTGTGTGAGTTCAACAGCAAAAATGTCACACTGTTGCAACAAATTTTATTGCTATTGCACCGACTTGAAAAATAAATTAATTTTCAACTTGTTTGGGATCTCTATTTACATTCACTTTGATGATACAATTTTTGTTTCAAAAGTTGGAAAGAAATTGTAAAAATATAAAAATAAATATTGAAAGAGGAAAAAGAAAAAAATTATTAATAGCTGCATAAAATAACTAAAAAAAAAAACACAAAAACAACAACACTAACTTATGGATTAGTAGAATTAAAGTAAAACTGGTTAAGAGTGACTAATTGCAGTGTGGCTCTTATTTGCAAATAACAGTAATATGAATTCTCATTAAAGACATTAGTGAGACATTTTGAAATGTAAAAAATTAAATGAACATAAAATGTATCTTTTACAAAACATTGCACTCAATGCATTTGTCATTCATTCTGTCTGACCATAATTTCATCATTAAGAATGCAGTTCTGATTAAAAGAAAAGGAAATTTATGAAGGCAAAAATATATTGAAAGTATGCTACTTTTGGAAATCTCTGCAATAAATTTATGACCAGGAACATACATATACCTTAATTCATAAAAGGTATTATTAATACAAGTGAAAAAGTTAAATGCGATAGGCTAAGTTTCCTGAGCTTTTGCTATCAGATTATATTTAAAAATGTGAAAATAAACTGAAATTCTTAATAAAGTTCATAAAAAAAACTGTCAGCTAAAACAGATGATGATGTATAGTTCCACTTGGAATGTTGCAAAGTAAATGAAAAGACTGCACCCTTTTTAAACTTAGCTGTACAAAGTTTATGTACAAAGTGTACCAAAATATTTTTACATGTTCACTTTTAGTAAAAGTTTGCAAACTTCTGGTCTGTATTGACTAATATTTTGATGTCAGCTGTAGATGGTGTTGCATTTTTCTTTTTGTTGGGGTGATGCCATCAAGAAAAGTTATTTGTCTAAAGAATTTATTCTGAACAAAATTTCTTAGCACATTTTTTCCATCTTGTCATATTTATTTTATATAGTTGTGTATAAGACATGTTCATGTATAGTGTGACCCCTAAATTTTTGGCATGAATTTTAACCCTTCCAGAAAAAATTATTTGTGTATCATATAACTGGTCACTGAAAATGAATGTTTTAACCTCTTCCAAAAAAGTAGTGCAACCCCCTATTTTTGGATTTTGGTAGTCAATATAAGTTTTATAAAATAGAAAGTGACTTGATACTGAATACAACAATCGCATTTAAGAGAGTAAATACTAAAATTATTTCTACATAGGCAAATAGTAATAAAACTATGAATTAACTTTGAATTTTAGGTATTTCTATGAAGCAATGATTGCTGTGCTAGTTTTAGTAAAAACCTTAATACTATGGGTATACTACAATTGTAGCCTTATTCTAGTTTAAGTTCAGTTGCCTAAAACTTTCAAAACAGTCATTACAAAATTTTGATTTCTTTTTCTTCTCTAGATTTTTCTACACTTAAGTAATTTATCAATACAAATCTTAAGCCAAGTGTAATACATTAATTTTTATATTAATACATTCATTCTTATGAGAAGTGGAGTGATATTTTTTGACTTGTGGGGAGAAAGGTATAGAAAAAAAAGTAACTATTCAATGATCTGTATTTTAGCAAACTGATTTATATATAGAAATTCCCAGTTATCTCAAACTGGAAATTGTAACTTCTTCCTGATAGAAATAGAATGAGACAGGTTATACTTTACCTAAATGTGACTGGGTACAATGGGATCAACAAAAAGGAAAAAGAAAAAACATATTAGCAATGGTAAGTATTTACAGTTTATTATTCAATACATTCACAATGTTGTTAATTTTTCAGTATATGAATATCTATACAATGTGTATCATAAGTGAACAACTATGAAATGGTTGAAGGAAGTAAAGAAAAAAATAAAAATAAAAAAATTCTTGGGCAATTGGGATAATTTTGTTTTGCAAAATTTCTTTAAAATAAATTTATTAGCAAGTATGTCAATTAAAAAATGTATTATGTGACAAAAAGCAGATTGTGCTAATCCACAAACAATACAAGCCATGACTTCCAGTTTGGCCTCCTAAAATCACCTTATAATACCCACAGCTTTTATTAAACAAGGCCAGGAACTTGTGTGTGCATGTGTGTGTGTGTGTGTGTATGTGTGTATATATAACTACATTGACATGTGTCAAGAATACATAACCCATCCATAAACCCTATTCCATTTGACTGACCATTCAATATAAAAGCATTTCAAGCTGGTAAAGTTCTTTAAAGTTTTCCAAATATATAAACTGGTGAATTAGTTTTGTTATTTAAGGACTAAATTTATCAACCTATGTATGTGTGCATGTGTATATATATATATATATATATATATATATATATATATATATATATATATATATTACACACACACACACAAGAAAGTGCACAAGTATATTTTTATTTTTGCATTTATGAGAAGTAACAGAACTTAATTTGTTATCCCTGTTCTTGTTATATAACAAAGGATGTTAGCCTAAAAGCTAGAAATGCCAAATATCCAGTCGAGATGCTTTTTTTTCTTCATAAACACAAGTAAGGCTTGATATTAACATTTACTTGGATGTCAATGTTATCTTTCCTATATTTTTCAATCAAACACAAACTCATTTATGCAGAGTTAGAAAATAGACAATAGAGAAAGAAAGACGTTTTCTATGATTAAAAAAAAATGATGGGGACTTTTACAATAAGAAAGTTAAGACATTGGATGAGTGGCAGTGTCCATCCTAAAGGAAAGCTGAAAACCTAAATTGAACTTGAAAATGAACAAGATAGGATGCATATCTTGATTGATTGTAAAAGTTAAAGCTTTTTTTTTTCTTAAAAAAAAAAAAAAAAAAAACTGCTGTCTTTTTCAGATATATAAAAGCTTTATTTAATAAATTCCTGTGTACCTTTTTGAGTAAAAGAATTGTGGAACTTAACCTTAAACTTGGTTTCTGAAAGAATGCCAATTTTGGTCTTAAAGTCAAAAAAAGTGTTTGCATAATAAGAGAAAGGTTCTAACTTGTTAAAATGCTGTAATAATTTAAAGAAAAAGAAAAAATATACTGATCTCCAAAGTAATGGTCAACAATGATGACTAGTACTTAAAGAGTTCTGTATGTGCATGTATGTATATAGTTCTTGCCTCCTAAAATCAACCAAACAATATGTTGGAAGTAGGTAATTAAAGTTGGAGGAAGGACTGCAAAAGAAAGCAAAGATAAGGAGTATAGAGCTTTATAGTTTGAATGACTATATGTTGGCACTATTAAATATCCACCTCCATAACATATCAACATTAAAACCACAATATGGAGGACTTCATAAAAGATTTCCATTGTGGTCATATTTTATAAGAATCACAGAATCAATGTAAATGTTAGAGAAAAAATATATACATATATAACTGACAGAATAGATGATTACATAGTTCTGATATAAATGGCTATTAAACAAAAATGTTTTCTATTAAATTGTAAAAAAACGGCTGTAAAATATAAAAGCAGAGAGACAAATATAAAATGATTGAGTGTGTTAAATATCTTCCTTTGCCATACTCTATGTAAGGCAACTACATAAGGGGAGGGGAATCACAGAAATAGGGAGAGAAAAAAAAAACATGTCAAGGTCACCAGGTAAATATTTCTCTGAGGTCAAGTATCACTTAAAAAATTAAAAAAAATATATTAAATAAAAATACATATACAATGGGAAGTGTGAGCATTCCACCCTTCCAATTATGAACATAGTAATCTTAAATTGATAAACAATATCTTATATAGAAAGAAAACTGAACCAAATATGGTAGTAGTAGCTGATATATTGTATTATGAGTTTTACATAACTGTCTAGTATGGTTGTAGAGTATGAAATAATAATAATGTCCACCTAAATAATAATAATAATATAATCCACTTCAATATTAGCAGCGGCAGAAGTTAGCATTTTTCCTTTAATATTATTCTTTTTCTGATAACTTAAATACAAAATTCAGAAAAAGGGAGAATTTACTTATGTTCAAAATTGTTTTTAGTTCCTCAGTTATCTTAAAACAACAACAATGAAGAAATGCAAAATTATACAACCACTTTTTCTATGTAAGCATATATCAAAGTTTATGCACATTAAAGGAAACACAAGAAACCAAATATAAGATCAGTAAGATAGAAAAATATCATTTAATCAGAGGATAAAATAAATACACTGTTGCCATGATGGGGTTCTAATTAATTTATCAGTATGAACATAAAGCACAAAGCATAGTTTTAGGCACAAATAACTAAAAAGCATTTAATTTATAAGATGTTAAAATTATCTATGCTAAAGGAAGAATGTCTTAAAAAAAAAAAAAAAAAAAAAAATCAAAAAAAAAATCACATAAGTAATAATCTTCAAAGTTAATTTTTTTTTAGTTTAAAAGGAAAATAAAGCTCAATTATGCATGTGTTAGAACCCCCCCCCCCACCAAAAAAAAAACAACAACATATAAACACTTTGTTAAAAAGTTTATAAAAAAAACCTATAAAACACTGAGCATTTTTCTTAAATCATATTTTTTTTAAATGTAAATAACAGGTTTTCTTTGGCCTTGTTTCCCACCCCAAGGTAATAAGTTCACCTTGATTTTAAAATTACAATATTCTAATTACAACCTTTAAGCTGGAATTAATGAAAAAATAAATTCATTTGCTTTCTCTCATAAAAGTCAAGACATAGACACAAATTTCACACAGAATGAATGTGTGTGTGTGTGTGTGTGTGTGTGTGTGTGTGTGTGAGTGGAGTGAGTGAGTGAGAGAGAGAGAGATTGAAATTGATTTAAGTTTCAAAATTTTATAATGCAAGTCATTATTAGCTTTAATAATGGTAGGATTAAATTTTGTTTATATGTACATTTAACCTTTATCACTCTGTATGTGACATCATTTGCTGTGCAAACGTTTATCCTGATCCCTGAATTTGAAATTGTTTGAATTTCATAGTTGTGTTGCCATATCCTGCTATGACAATGGAAAACACCTTTGAGTGAAATTAGCAATAAGATTACTACAATTGTGAGGCCTTGAAAAGTGAAAAGGGAAGTAACATTAACCCTGACATAATGCAGAATGTTAAAGGTTAAGCTATGTTATTTACATAATCATCTGAGAATTACTGTCATGATTTAATTATTGAATTGAAAAATAACAATCTACAATATAATTAAAATTATTTTGCTTTTCTCTTTGACAGTGCACAAATAGTATTAATATAAATCTACAATAAGATACAGTGCAAGCTGAGAGTTTCTGAATTTTATCATAAGTGTATGTTTGTTTTATGGTTAAAGATACATACATGCACACACAAGACTCTTTTCAACAATATGTCAAGCTTAACCTTTTGAGATGGGAACAAAGTTTGAAATAAAAAATAATACCTTATAACAGCTGGAATATTTGCAAACATTTTGTATACTAAATGTAACATCTATTCTGAAACAAAGGTAATATTAGGTATAAATATAAAAGTAACCTTTTTAAATACCTGCAAAAGATTCTACTACAAGTAACAAGAAAAAAAAATGTAAGCAAGACTTTTTATCAGCAACAAAAATCTCAAAATTCTGATAAAGTAATTAAGGGTATCAGGGTGGGAAAGACCAAAGCATGGATATATTTTGCAATTGTCACAAACCATTTGAATACAGTTTATAATTAAAATATCATACTACAAAATAATTGGATGGAAATAGTAAGATTGATCTGGGTGCTTTTTTTCTTTCTTTCCAGTTAAATATTTGTGGGTGATTCTTATATTTACTTTGGCTTAAATGTAATGAAGTATAAAGTAACAGAGTTGGTCAATGTTAAAAATAAATATTCAATACTGTAACAGCTATGCACACTTAATGGATATTCAGCAGTAAAACTAGGAATCTAAGCAGAATTTTTAAGTGACTTATTTAGGCTATTTTCTGTAGAAGGAAAAATTCTAAGGATTATGTGTTGCATTTTTCTCCCAAGTCTAAGGTAAAAAAAAAAAGAAAAAGAAAAAAAAGAAAGTTGCATTCAATTTTATGGTAGTGTGGAGTTTGCCATTTAGCAGGAACTAATATACAACAGCTGTTTGTTTTCTTTGATAACTAAATGAGTAGCACCAAGTTAGATATATAGATTCCCACTATTAATATTTATTTTGTTATAAATTGCTATTATTATTAGTCATTATCACCAGCTACCCTTATGTCAAAGAATAAATAAAAGGATGATCACATGTATGAAGTAAAATGAAAGCAATTGTGCAAAGCAAGACCCTGCCCCAGTGAAAAATTGATTTTGTATGGAAAATAGAAAAGAGTGTTTGTGAGTAGGAAGTGAGAAATATCTGATTACTTCCTTTAGCACACCTAGAGAGAGAGAGAAAAATTCCCTCTCGCCCAGGGGTTTCTTTGGCAGAGGTGGGTGTATTGATTACACAATATGCAAATGTGTCATTTATATATATATATATATATATATATATATATATATATATATATATATATAAACTACTTGGCTAAAAACCATATACTTAAATGTTTGCAAGATGAACAAGGCAGACATGAATTTGCTTGATTAGGTGGATGAAAGATGAAAGTTATTTTAGATTCAATAATCACATTTCAATTGTTCTAGGAGTCAAGGAACAATTATTTTTTCTGTGGAAGAACAACCTTTAATTATATATATATATATATATATATATATATATATATATATATATATATATATTATAGTGCTTGACCAATAGACAAATCTCACTCCAACTTTCCTTCTCTTTCTTAGATGATCAAGCAGAATAACTGTAATGGTCAAAGAGGGGGAAATGTTAATCTCAGTATTTCCTGGAGGAGAAAATGGTAAGCAGTTTAAGATTTTGATTACTGATTACATTTTTTTTTTTTTTTAAATAGAGTATGAAGATCCAGGGGTGATGTTGTTGGTAAGTATAACCCCTCTCTCCAAATTTGAAGGTTATGGAAACACACACTCACACATAATCTTAGTGAAATAAAATGATGAGATACCAGAAGGCAAATCAAGAGTAGAAAGAAAGAACAAGCAGTTTACAAAGTTTGGCAACTAAATATCCTTGAAATATTAGAAAACTCCAAATAAAACAGGACGTTGGGTAAAAGAGAAACAGCAGAAATTTATATACATGCCCATCATTACTTAAGTTAACACACGGAATCTGTCCATGTGAGAGAGGGGGTGGGGGGCTAAGATTTTATCATAAAAAGGAAATTAAAAAAAAGGCTGGGAGAGAACACAAGATGTGTTTTTTCTTTTTTTCTTTTTTGAAAGAAATGTATTTATCGTAATCACAATATGAATCATGGTGTTTAATCCATGATAAACATTTAAACTTAAGTTTTAAGATTAAAATATTTTAGAAACACTCTCTACCCACCACTCTCTTTAACCATTTTTTTTTTTGGCTTGGGTAATTATAAAAAATTAAATGTGATTTTATTTTACATTTTTTTTTTTTTTTTTTAATGTAGGTGGAAAGCAAGTGGGGATAGTTAGAGAATGTAATAAAATGTCGGGAGTTTCCAGCAGTTGCATATACATCTACACACATACACTATATTGCAAATATATGTACGTACTTGTGTACATTAGTAATTTTCTAAGCAAATTCAACAGTTTTTGTTTGTTAGTAATGTAGAATAAGAAAAGAGAATATATGAGAGAGAGAGAGAGAAAGTAAAACAAACATATTCAGTCACCATTATGAAATAAATTCAATCTGACTGAAACTGTAGTACCTCTGTCCTCTAAATAATTTTACATTTCTTATATGAAGTATATATGCAAATGAACAACTATTATGGGACAAAGGAAATATTAATTAAAAAGCCTCTTATATGTTCAACAACAGAAAATGAAAAAAAAATATCACTTATTTGAAAATATTAAGGCATTAATTACCACACAACTAAAACTATTTCAGAAGTCTTTGCAGAGAGAGAATGGATGGAAGCGCAGAGAGAGAGAGAGAGAGAGAGAGAGAGAGAGAGGGGACACACAAAGGGGGATAGGAGGGACACACAGAGAGGGGGACAGGAGAGGGGACAGAAGAGAGAGGGGGACAGGAGAGGGGACAGAAGAGAGAGGGGGACAGGGGGGGACAGAAGAGAGGGGGGACAGAAGGGGGACAGAAGAGAGGGGGACAGAAGAGAGGGGGGGAAGAGAGAGAGGGGGACAGAAGAGAGAGAGGGGGACAGAAGAGAGAGAGGGGGACAGAAGAGAGAGAGGGGGACAGAAGAGGGGACAGAAGAGGGGGGGACAGAAGAGGGCAAAGGGAGAGGCAGAATTAAATGAGATTGATTGTAAAAACCAAACAATATAAATATAGAAATCTTTAAACTAAAAACAAACTTTGTTGATAGAAATAATGACAAAATCTGTATTAGTGATCAGGACAAAAAAAAATCTTCTGGTTTATCAGTTTGAACTGTACAAGCCTAATTTAAAATTTGATACAATCAAATAAAATAAGAAAATCAAAGTTTATTTTACTAGAAAATCATTCTTTTTAGAGAGACAAGCAACAAAAAGAAAATCAGGCTAAAGAGAAATTTTATAGCAAGATTAAAAAAAACCAAAACTTCTAAATAGTCAATGAGATAGAAATAGATATACAAATGATCTAAATACAAAAGCTTCGTTAGATAAAAACCAACCCTTTTTGGAGGTTACCCAGTGCAATGTCAGATTGAAAATGTTAATTTTTCAAAAAACATCAACTGAAATTGGTTTAAGAGTTTTAACAATGCTTTTACAACAAATGTTAAATAACAATGATCCAATTCCCAACTATCAAGTATTAAATGCTGACCCTCATTTTTATATGACATTTATTAAGATTATGTTAATACAAGGAAATACCCACACTGCATGTGCACACACTACCAACATAGAATCTTTATTGTGAAGTTTTCTACATAGTCAGATTTTGTAGATTGATGAAAACTTAGGTGTAACTCAAAAAAGGTGACTAATTTGATTAACTCAAAATTGTTTAATGCAATCAGAGAAGCTGATGAAAATCTAACAAACTAAATTCTAAGGTAAGGATTTTGATAATGAGAAAAATGAAAATAAATATCATAAAAATATTAACATCTACACTTAACTTTAAGAAATTGAATAAAGAATAGAAATTTCTAGAGTGCATTATTGTCATCAAGTATTTTCATCAGTAGTTCTCTGGTAGCTTATATGAGAGATAATTTCAGTATGTTTCCTTAATATTCTAGCAGTTTTCTCTATTTTTTTTCTTTTAGTTGCTTTCAACAATGCTGCCATCTGGATAGTTTCTAGTTTACTATTATTCATAATATTAAACTGTTTACAAAGTCCTATTCTATAATAACTCAATCAGTATTTCTTAGGTTTGGAAACCTACTTATTTTAAGATTTTTTACCTAATTCATAATTTTTATTAAAGATCTTATAAGTAAAGAAGCAAATTGCCATAAACATAACATTTCTTTTTTTAACACTGCCATACCCAGAAAATAAATTTGAGATTTTAGCTATGATTATTTTGCAGGATGTTTTCAGTGCTTACAAAGAAGAACTATAAGAAAGAAAAATGTATGAAGCTAAGCAGTCATATTTCAAACCTACTACTCAGCAGATAGACATTGATTTTTGACATCAAGGTAAGCAGAGATAGGCTACTTTTGGAGTCTGCCACCACTCTCCTAAATGAATGGTAATTGCTTCTTTACTTGTTACCCCATTTTGGAGAGGAATTGAAATCTGTATGAATGTAAAACTTTTGGAAAACACAGTGTCATAAAATGAAGTTTGAAAAATGGGGAGGTGATAAAATCTCTATAAGAAAAAGAAAGAGATACTAATAAACACACACACACAGAAGAGAAATGGGCAGTTCTAGTTAGTTCAAAAATATCACTCAATTTCTGGCATGGACGGTACTTAAAGCCAAATATGGCATCTTGTAAGCAATAAATTACTTGAAAGAGCAGCAAATGACATTTTTATTAAATTAATATCTACTGTCAAGATGCTAACCACCTAGGCACACAAAAGGATATGGATGGCTCTATAAGAAAACAATATTGGTATTAAGCTGGTACTAACAAAAGTAAAAAAAGAAAAAATTGATCAAAACTACAATATTTCATTATGAGCTTAACCATTCAAACTATTATGGACGGACAGTAGACATTGTTATTTTTAAGTTTGGTTATAAATAGAAAATAATTACATTGCACTTAAAGGTTTAACAAATTATCTCAAAGAGTTATCATTTTCTGCTTAATCTTTTGAAGATGCATGCATTTAATCTCTCCACATCCAGATGAGAATTGCACATCATTTTCATAATATACATGGAAAGCCTTTTTTGTTGGTAGAAGACTTACAATATTTTTTTCTTTTTCCTCACCACAAATTATCTATGTTGATGACAATTATTTACTCCTCTCTTAAGTCTAAGCAGTTCAATAAAGTCAAACTGGTAGCCAATCTCAAAAATGACCCACAATCTGTTCTTAAGTGGAGCAAGAAATAGTTTGTTAATCTCAATGCCTTCAAAACATAACTGCTCTCTTTTAATCATCTGAGAGAACCTTTTATGCCTAACCTGCAGGAGAGTGACTCATTGCACTTTCTTTGGCTAATGTTTTCCACCAACATGAAGTGGAAAGATTCTACTGAATCAATTGCTAGGTCTGCTGCTAGGAAAGTTGGTTCAGTGTATCATGCTAGACAATCTTTTTTTGCCAGAAACTATCTTACACATTTATAAGTCTACCATTCAAACAGGTATTGAATATTGCTGCCACATCTAGTCTGGTGATTCTATTATGTATTTAGAGATTCTTGATAAACTACAAAAAATCTGCAAGTTAATGATCCTGACCTGGCATCTTGGCTTCAGTCATTTTTCCTACCATTGTAACATAGCTTACCTGTGCCTTTTCTGTAAATACTTTCATGGTAATTGTTCTGATGGTACCTAGACTTATGAATTTAAGCACAGTACTAGATTGGTGGCAAGGTTTCTTTTTTTTTATAATTAAAATATCTAGATGTTTCTTCTCACAGTTCTTGCTTGTGGAACTCTCTTCCAGCTTCTTGCTTTCAAGTCAACATTGATTTTCAAAAATTTAAATGCAATATCAATTGTTATATTAATTGCTGTTTTTTTTTTTTTATTGTTCTCTCTCCTTAATGTTTTCTTTTTCTCATATTGTCACACTCAGTAACCCCTTTATCTTAGTGGCTTTATTGCCTTACTTGGGGCAAAATGATAAATACAAGTATTGCCACTACATCCCATAACAGATAAAAGACTTTATATTTAATGATAAATATTCTGAATAATCTAAATAAAATTAAGTCTAAAAATTTTATGTATAAAATAATGTCAAAGGTTTGGTAAGGATAAAGAGGAAAATGTTGAATAGAGATTAAATTTTAATGAACTTCATCAAAACAAAGAACTAAATATAAGCTGAATTAATAATTTAACAAAAATTAAAAAGAAAAAAAATTTATGCATCATTAACCAGCAAACCAGTTTTTGGTAATACTGTTAGCTTATTCAAATAATGAAGTAGAAAAATACCTTTCAAGTACAAAGGTATATGCATATGGCAGATATAAGACTTGACAATTGTTTTTTATTCTTAAAAGATTTAAGTGAAGAGAGATGGTGGGAAATTTACTTCACTCTTTGACTGACCATTATTAATCAACTAATCCTTATATAATAAATTCTACTAACTTAAGCAACAGACATTGTATGGCAACTGAAGATGTTTGTTTTTTTATGAATTTTGGAGTGTGTGTACAAAGAGCAAGAAATTAACTGAGTAGGTCAAAGGTTAATTAGTCAATTTAATGATTTTATAAAAAAAGTGAGAGCAGGAGAGGAGAATAAAATAATATACACTCACACACATGGAGAGGAGTTAAACAACAAGAATTGAAAATAAAAATTAACACTAACTTGAAGGAAGGCAATCTTAAGTTATGTGTGAGAGATATACAAGAGGAAAAAATCCTCCCCCTCTCAAAAATTTAACATATCAATATGAATGAGATGAGAGAAAGTTGGTGGAAAGAAGGTACTTAGTTGTGGCTAAATAATGCTCAAAATTTTGTGAACGGAGAGGAAAGGATTCGGGATAGATTTTTTGTTATTTTTAGTTTTTCATTTCATTTTTTTTTATTTTCTTCTTTTTTAAAGACATTAGCAAGGTAGCCATTGGTTTGTCTGTGTGTCACATAGCACTCAATATGCAATTATTTGAAAGCAGCTGTTGCTGCTGCTTTTTAAGCTATGGCTTGGACCAATCAGTTTCTTGCTCTGAATTGTCTGTGGTTTGGTCCCTCTCCTCAACCAAACTGTGTCGGCTAGATCCAGGTGGACTGCTGTAACTGCTACTATTGTTCGATCCAGTTGATAATCTCCAGCCAGTGTCTAATCCTGAATCCTAGAAAAAATATTTAAAAAAATAATAAAAATAAAAGGAAATTTCAGAAATTTTAAAATGTGTATTCCTTTAATACAGGTCAAATTTACCTTTTATAACTGTTTCAGTTGTAATTACAAAATTTATCAGGAATTTATCAATGGAAAATAACCATGAAAACATGAGAGTGTCTTTTACAGTTGCATACATATTAAATTATAATAGAAAGTGAAAAAATGATAGGACAATATGATTGGAAAAAGAAACCAAATTCATAAACAGAAGTTGAAACAAAGAAACAGATGTGAAGTGTGAGGTGGCTGGATAAATACATAATCTTTAATTTTTTTTTTCACTTTGATAAATATAAAGATCTTCAGTAGCTGAAATATTAGAAAAAAAATGTGATGTTGCTGAAAATGAGGAAATATTCATATTTAATACAATAAGCATAAAAATGTTATTTTTACCTTTCATTGGTCATGCAGGTATTTGGGGGGGTGAGTGGGGAGCAATGATGGTGACAGCAGCAGCAGACAGTTTCAATACATACTTTAGATAAATTTATATTTTAAACTGAGTAGATTATGTAACTATTTGAATTTTTAATTGTAAACTAAAGAATTAACAAATCAAATTTAGAGAAATGTTAGATTAAATTTTAAATGTGAAACTGGTTAGCTGCTTAAACTATTTTCAAAATTGAATCTTTGATAATAAATATCCCATTTAATATTTTACTTTTAAAATAAATTAAAAAAGAACATATCTTACATGAAGCAAAGTTAAACATTTTGTGAAAATAAAAGTTAAAAGCTGATATAAAAATCAGTTCATACAAGAATAAGATGTTCTTATGAATAAAATATAATAAAAAGAAAATAGCTTTTAAATTTTAGAAATAAATTTTTCATTTACTTGGGAGTAAAAGTTTAATTAAACACCAACATAAACCAGATTGTTTTTTTTTAAAATATACAGCATATTAATGCAGGTAGAAACAAATCAAATTTTATATAAAAATCTATGTATATAAAATTAAAATATGGTAAAAAAAATTCATCTACAATAAATTTTGAATAGACTGCAGTTGAAGATATTTTTGCTAGGAACACTAAGAAGAATAGTGTTATGGTTAAAAAAATGTGCATGGATTTTAAAAACTGTAAAGAGAAAAGATTTAACAAGCAAATAATAAATAAGATGATCTTTTCAACTTTTTCAGAAGCACCAATAAAACCTAGATTGTAAGGAGAGGGAACAAGTCATTCATTTTAGCAATAATATAAAGAGACATTCAAATAAAGGTAGCAAAAAGATGTGAAAAGTGCATAAATTGTGTGTAAAAAATCTGGACAGAATAAAGCCATAATATGGATTAAAATGGTTCAAAGTAACTTGTAGTTAAAAGAAAAATGGATGTCATCCTCAAGGCAAATTAAAAGGAAAATTAGACCACAGCACTATCTGAGGAAAGGAATCATTTAAGGTATTAAAAAGAAAATCAATTCCAGCTCAAGCAAAATGGAAGAAAGCTGAGGAAAAGATGGATAACCAAAAATCCAATAATTCAAATAAAATGGGTCAAAAAGAGAGAAAAAAAAGAAAAGTTATTGGCATTCATTAAGTTATTTGGACTTGTATCTTCAACTAAACACAAATTTTGTTACTGAATTCATGTGCTAAAGTAATTTAATAAAAAATTAAACTAATGGATTTTTAGAACCCATTATCAGTAGATATTAGCAGAATTGTTGTCATTGTACAATTTATTCATATTAAAATCCATACAATTTTTGAATAATCAGCAAGTATTAAAATGGAATAATCCTGTGATTTTGGAAAACTAATACTTTCATCTTTGCTCTTCAAAAATATTTTTGTTGCAAAAATTTTGCAAACCCATTCAATATCACCTGAAAACATGCAAACTACAAATTATGTCTAAAAAAGAACAAAGATAGAAATAGTGACACTATTCCAAAATGATCAAATACAGTGAAATTGAAACTGCTTATAAAATGATTACAGTCCAAATAGACTGATGAATGTTAAAAATGTATATAGTTTCTTTTAATATGAAAGAAAAAAAAGTTTATAAAACCTGGGACAGGGAGGGGAAAGAATCAAGAGAATTTGGCAACTCATGCAATGAAACAAGAAACAGTGAGACAAAGAAACAAACATAGGTGCAAGCTGACCCTTCAGTTGTGCCAGGAACTTTCACATGTGGAAAGAGATCCAATACTCCCAAGAGGAGTTCCACTGACCCCGCTACGTGACCCTCGGCATTGTTTCATCTGCAGAACGTTAAAAAAATCCATTTTCAACGAGAAAGTAATTAGATTAAAATTCGAGTGTCATTGTATAAGAACCTCTTAATCCTCTAAGACTTAGGACTTCACCCAAGCAAGTGTAGAAAAAAAAAAAAAAATTCAAATTTTTCCAAAGACTATGTTATACAATAATTATTGAATGATAGAACATATTGAAGTAGTACCTAGTTCAAACAGAACCACCAACAGACCAAGATTATTATTTCAATTAAAATCTACAATAATAAAATTAATTTTTTTTGTTTTTAATAATAATCTATATGACTATGTAATCAGATTAATGTTATAATATTAATAGAAACTTGCAATAATAGTAATATATTCTTGAGGAACCAGATTTAAATATGTAATTAATGAACATGTAAACTAGTTTTGTAAAGTTATGAAAAAGAGGAATACAAAAATGAAAAAGTATTTAACTAAGTAAAAAGACTTATTTTCCAAGATGATAAACAAGTTCAGTCATATTCATGAAACCTGATGTAACAATTGGAATATTTACAACTTTATATCTGATAAAAAAGAAAAAAACATCTAAAATAGAACATTGTAGTTTATCATCCCCTATTCCCAACAAATTTAGATAAGAGTTAAAAAATGCAACCACCAGCACCTTTCACAATTATTAAACCCAATATATGATTTTCATAGTCCAGAAAAATTTACACATTAGTTATTAAGTACAAAGGTCAATTATTATGATTCAATTTGTATTTCAAATCTTATTAAATCCAATGGCCCAGCTTATAGTGAAACTTCAATGCTACAAAATTAATGAGTGAAAAAATAAAACAGATGAAAGAGTTAGAAAATCACAGGAAGTTGAAATCTATCAGAGACAATATCTTGAAGATAGAAAACAAGAAACTAGATCCCATCTCCAAATTAGATAAACACAAAGCTTGATGGGATCCCTGCAATAGTCCTAAAAAATGTGCTCCTGAAGTGAATCTTGTTCTCTCAAAATTCAACAACAAATGCCTTGCTGCTTTTCACTTACCAGCTTGTTGGAAATCCTCTTGTGTAGTTCCTGTTTTTTAAATCTCAGGTGGGCCATCTAATCTTTTGAATTACTGACCCATTAGTTTTCTACTTCTTTTTGCCAAAGTTCTAAATTGGTTAAGCATCTCATTTCACATGGCCTTCTTTCAGACAAGTAATATGATTTTTACTTTTGCTCTTCAATTTATTAATGGTTACTGCTAAAATAGCCTGTCCAGCTTTAGATAAGAACTGAAGTTTGGGTTATGGCTTTAGACATTATCTCAACAGTATTTGACATGGTTTGACATGATGGTTTTTTTTTTTTTTTTTTTTTTTTATTTAATTTAATCTTTTACAAATTGTGTAATGAAAATTATGTTGAACAATCAAACTTGTAGTTCTTTTCACATTAAAGCAAGTTCTATCGTCAGTTACTGTGTTTCTTATCTTCATTAATGACCTTTCCCAATGCTATCTGTTACCAACACAGTATCTATACTGATGACAACTAATCTACTCCTGTCTTAATAGTAAGCCTGATAAGTTCAATCAAGTAAATTTGGTAGCAGATCTTCTTGAATCTGTTAACTGGAGCAAGAAATGGCTCATTAATTATAATGTCTCCAAAATGAAACTGCTGTCTTTTAGTAATTTTAGAGAATCATTTTTGCCTTTCATCAGCATGGCTGATGCCAACCTCTGGGAGAGCAACTCATTGCACCTTCTTGGTCTCACGTTTCTACTGACATGAAACGGAATGATTATATTGAATAAATTGCTAGGTCTGCTGCTAAAAATGTTGGTTTACTGTGTTGTGCCAGACAAATTTTCTCACCAGAAACCATCTTGCATGTTTATAAATATACTATTCACCTGTTCACTGAATATTGCTGCCAGATGTTATCTGGTGTTCCTACTAAATGTATCTCCAGGTTTTGAACAAAATCCAATGAAGGGTCTGTAATATTAGTCCTGACCTGGCATCTCAGCTTCAGTCAGTTTCCCCACGACTGTAACATAGCTTCCCTGCCTTTTTTATAAATATTTTCATGACAATTGTTATCTTTAATAACTTGATCTCTTAAATTTAAGCATAGTAGTAGGCTGGCAACTAGGTCTCTTCATTTTACTTTCAAAATTGCTAGATGTAGATATAAGTTCTATTCTAACAATTTCTCTTCTTGCCTGCAGAATTCTTCTGGCTTCTTGTTTTCCTGTCAACTATGATGTTCAAAAATTTAAGTGCAATATCAATTGCTATCATCCTTCTTTCTAAATTCCTGTTTTTTTAACGTTTTTTTTCCTCTCTAACATTTTCTTTCATTCTCAGTCACTTCTTGCATCTTAGTGGCATTAACATCTTGTTTCGGGTGAAATGATTTAAAAAAAAAAAAAAAATTAACTTCAATCAGTTATACTTTTATTCAGTTAATTTATGTAAATTAGAACAAAACAGTTTTATTGCATAACAAATTTGACAAAAACACATGCAAATTTGATGGAACAATGAAAAACTTACTTTTTCATTTTTCCTGCAGATGTCCTCAAAAATTTTCAATATGCTAGCTTGAATTGCCACCTCTACATTTATATTTTTGTCTGAAGCTCCACCTCATGAGACTACATAAAAAGGTACCTATTATGTTTGTATTAAATAGGTATTACTAAGAGTGACAAAACGGAAGTTTCATTCCAATTTGTTGATGAAGGTGAAAATAGATATCATGCAAGTACATCACACAAGAGGGAAGCAAAAATGAGAGTTTAAAAAGAACTTTAAGAACAAAAACCATATAAAGGAAATTTTGTCTGATGTTTTATACAACAGTGAACTGCTAATTTAAATAATTCTAATATGAACAAGCTATTAGAATTCATAAGATTTGATAAGTTCTAATGAATATAATGTGAGTGATAAAGTGCATGTATTTATAAACTTTTTCATAAGAATTTTTACCTGATAACATGCATAGCAAACAATATTTGCTTTTAAGGTTGAACATAGAGAATAAAAGGAACAGCTTTGAGAAAATTAAAAGTATAATACAAAAGAATATGGGGAAAACACTACTGCTATATATATATATATATATATGCACACGCAGTTCCATATCAACAAAACGGCTTTAGCATATCTTAAAACTGTCTATATGGAAAAATTATAAATGAAAACTCTATAAAGAAAAAGTAGAACATTAGCTGAAATAAAATTTTGTTGAACCTAAATTTTATGAAAATCATTTCTCAAAGAAATTTAAGATTTGGAAGTGAAATCATCTTTTTGTACCAATTTTTAAATTTTAAGAACTACTTTATTTTCTTTACATCATTTTAGTAAGGTGAATTGTAATTTAAAATCTTACTGAAATTTTAAAATATTTGCATGGGTAAAAACAATAAAAAAAAAAACATTGTTTTATTATGCTTAATTTTATATATATATATATATATATATATTTTAACTATATCCAAATTATTTTAAAATCACCATTAAATTATTATGTATTCTTACATAATAATTTAATGGTGATTTTAAGATACTTTGGTTATAGTTAAAAAAATTACAAATTTATATAAAACAAGGTGGAAAGTACTGATAAAAAATGATTTTTAGGAGGAAAAAAGAGGTTTATAGAATTTTATGTAAAATAAATTTGAGTATCTGTAAAATTTTCTTCCAATTCAGAAAAGACCAGTAATAATGAATTACTAAAAAAGCCAGTTATTCTTCAGAATCTATATCCCAAATAAATATATACAAAATTGCCACATATGTAAAAATGGAATATATGTAAACCAGTTGGATGCTGAAATTTGTTTTTCATTTTAATATTAATGTTTTGTGTTAATTTCTCTAAGCAAATGTCAAAACAAATGAAAACTATTGGAGATGTTGTTTACCATGTATGTCAAACATCAAAATTGAAACATTCTAAGAATATTTTGAAGGATAAGTTAATGACTGATCTGGTTGCCCGCAGTTGAAAGTTGGCAATTTCTTATTTAAAACTTTGTAAATGCCTTCAATTGTATTTAATGGTTTTGCCATTGGGACATTTAATGTTAAAGAACTAAAAAAAAAAAAAAAAAAAAAAAAATTGAATAGCTACAACATTGAATAAGGAGATCGAAAATTCCATCATTCCTTATAAAAACTTTGACTAGCTTAGAGGACCTGCAGCACTTAAAGGACATGAACACTTGGAGATGACTGATGAACGTTTGGAGACAACTGATAAAAGATAGTTATAAAAGTTGCTGAAGAAAGAAATCACACTGAAACAGCTCTGATGATGAATAGAAAATTTGAAAATAACTGCATAAGGAGGTTGGCATAACTTTTCCTTTGAATTTTCACTTGTTTTGATAATGCTTATATAAAGTTAAAACTAAAATCTTTCAATATACAACTGATTTTCATATATTCCGTTTTTACATACTTTGTCAGATATTTTTGCTTACTTATATATCACATCTTTATATATTAAGCAACTAGTGCCAGTTTGAAGTTTACAAATTCAACAGATACATGTTAAGTAACTGCCAAAACTTTCAAGTCCTTAGTATGACTCACTCAAAAAGCATATAGAAGATTATACAATATTTTTACATTTCTGTTGGCATTAAAAAAAATCTCATTCCTTTTTTTCATTTGTGACATCGAGAAATTACCAGAATAATTAAATAATTATAACAGAGTTTAACTTTTAAAATAATGTCTGAATATAATTTTCATACAAAAGAGGTTCCAATCTAATTCTGATCTTTTGCCTAATAACAATCAAATATGCTTTAACCTGTACATTTGCCATGAGTTTATATAAAACTATGATATTACTTGTGTTTAATACAAGAAAACATTGTCCTATCACAAAAATAAAACTATTTAAACATTCTAACATTTAGTCATATATTAATGACTATTATCATAAATTGTTCATTTTTAGACTCAGTTTTATAGCAACATACCTCAAATATTTTAGATGTAGTAGTTGAATCTGTTGGGTTTGCTGGGTCTTGGAAAGAACTAGAGCAGCTTCCTGCAGGAGATACAGATGTAATGGAAGACAAGGGTCTCTGAGCACCACCTGACTGCCAACCACGACGTGGAGATTCTCTCTGCTTCACAGCATTTCCTTTGTTATTCAATGAGAAAAGTAAAAAAAAAAAAAAAATATAGACAAGCAAATTGTTTTTTATAGTTAAACCTCTAAAGGCAAAATGATTATATCCTTAGCTAAATCATCATATTGGAGATAAAAGAATTTGTTCATTATTTTTTCAGATAAAAAGAATGTAATTTTTAAGTATTTGTTAAATAGTATCTGGGTTTGTCAATATTTTAATCTGATAATTAAAGGAAATTAAAAAGAAATATTTACTAATTGAATTATTTGTTTAGACACTATTAATAGGTTTGTAAATGCTATAGCAATGAAACACAATATAGCTAATAATAGAGACAATGGATTTATATGTTATGTAAATATCCCAATATTAATTACCCTACCATAATAATATTATACCTGGATGCATTTTTGTACTATTTAATAATTAACTCAATCCTAATCAAATTCCTAAAAGGAAAATATCCAATTCCTAATACTTACCATTATATTGTGAATCACTAGACATGCTTGGTCTGCTAGTAGCACCTCTCATTTGAGCTTCTTGTAATTGTTTCATGCTTGGTTGCATTAAATTGCGAACTTTCTGAAGTTGTTCATCAGTCCCAACACCAGGCTAATACAGAAAAAGGATTTCTCAAAAAGCAATTTTTTTAAGCAAATGTATTGAACAGCAACATGTATTTTGTTTTATTAATTTTTCTTTATTTTATTATGTCAGGGCTTATGCAGTAGCATATTTATTTTACATTGTGGCCTTATTTAATATAAATGACATTTTTTATTTTAAGAGTCAATATCTTGAAATATCTTTTTTTTAAATATTAAAAGGACAAGCAAAAATATACTGTGAGAAAAGATGCATCTGCTTTCAAAGTATTTTGTGCTAAATTGTTTAAATGCAAAAAATGTACAGGAATAGTTTAAGATTTCACAATATATTTGCTGTATTAATATTAGAGAAAGAGTACAAAGAATCTTGAATTGATGAAACTTGAGATCATTAGGAAAAAAAAGAAAAAAAAAGAAAAGGTAATTTCAAAACTCTTGAACAAGAAGGAAAATAATTTAGGAATCAACTTACCATAGGTCTAGAACCTTTTGGAAGATCTATCAATGCCTGAAGCCCTTGGTCAGGCCCCATATGAGCAATATGGCTGAAGTTAATTGGGGATGAAATGACACGGGATCTTCTTTCCATTCTACAAAATACATAAATTATGAAATAAAAGTTTTGTATACCTTTTAAATCTCAAAATATATTTGCAAGAAAATCAAACAACTGCATGTGGACACAAATACTCATTCAATAAATTTATTTAATATTAAGCTCTTGTATAGCATAGATACATTATCCTGTTTGCTGCCTTTCATAAAGAAATTTGTACAAAAAGAGGAAGACATGTATGATATTACAAAACAGGTAAACATTCCAAATTACACAAGAAAAAAAATGTTACATACACTTGTGTAATTTAGATACAAAAATAGACAAAATTCATACAAGCGTACATGATCTTGTGTCTAGATAATGTTTATTAAAAAGGTAAATTTTCCACAAAATGTTATGCACAGCATAATTACTATCAGCTAAAAAACTGTATTTATATTGACACTAATAAACTAATATTGAAGGTACTAAATATTTTTTATCTCAAAAACTGCTATAAAAAGAACATAAAATTAAAATAATTCTTGTTTAATTTTAATTTGTTTGATGCAATATTGAACATGTTATGTCTTTTTAATATAAAAATATTCTCCATTTTTGTGGCAAACAAAATTCTCAATTTTTTTATGAAATATACAAGAAAAAGGATTATCAATTTCAGTAAAATTTATCAGTGCTTTAGACTTTTTCAGCACATTGATAAAAATCAAATATATTTTAAGAATGTATTACAATTTTGAATAAATTGAAAATTAAATGATTTATGTTTAATTTATATTATAGAAAGCTCTTTATGAATGTTTATAAATAATTTATATTTTTCCCCCCTATCACTGACATTTTAATTAAAATATTGATCTTTTTGTAGCACTAGTTATTGAAACAATTTTATTTAGCAGATATTTATATGCAAAAATAAATAAATAAATAAAAATCTTAAAAATACTTCACAAAACAGTTTACTAAATGATACAAATTGTTCAAACATTTTTAAAATAGTTGTATATAGTATTCAGAATTTAAGCCAAATCTTTTTAAATATCTCAAGGTTTTTTTCTTTTTGGCATTAAGTTGTCAATAATCTCAACTCATTGATGTCTGAATTTCTGGGATGGGACATTATCATTATTTACATTTGAACTAAGTCATTTTTTTTGTTACTACCACAATGTTTCAGCTAATGTGTCCTAGAGACCTTTCAGGTCTCTGTTTATTCAGGTAATCTCAAGGGAGTTTCTTGCCAAACCCTTTATCCAGTTAATGGGGAAGGTTGTTCTCATTCCATTGTCCATGTCAAGGGATAGCTTATTTTAAGTAATCATCCTTTTAGTTTGGCTTAGTTATTGCTAATCATTTTCCCACCATATTTGAATATGTCTGTACTACCTAGCTCAGATAGGACTGAAATATTATATCACCAAATTCACTAACCTCTAAGGTATTGTCACATTGGAACAATCTTGAAGCTAAAACTTTGAGGCTTAAACCTAATGTTATTCTTGCCTCATCTGCTGCTGTCAAGCTTGACTCCCTCTGCAACCATTCTTTCTTTTGTGTTGTATTCCTTTTGCCACTGAAGTCTTTTTTACCATTCCCAGTGTTATTAGTTGCTGCTGTTGAAGTTCGTTCTTTTTCTTTTTTAAATAATAGCTGCCATTAGTATTTATATCTATGCTAGGTGTATCTACTGTAGAGGTTGAGTGTCTACTTTATTGGTAGACGTTACTCTGAAGTATATTTTTGATACCGAGTGCCTACTCTTAGGATGTGTCTGGGTTACCACTTCTTTTGTATGATGCTGTAGGCATCAGACAATATCTTTTATTTCAATGCTGTATAGGTGGTGGGAATAGAACTTCAGTTATTGTCCAGTGATGGTTGGCTTGTGATATATATGGATATTTTGAAGACAAATATCAATTAACCTTTTCTGGATGTACAAATAACTTGCAGTGAAAATGGGTACAAGATATCTGTATACTAGACTAACTAGCACCAAACTTCTATAGGTGGAGACAAAATTTTGGGAT
The DNA here is from genome assembly GCA_903632075.3 of Acanthosepion pharaonis. Classification (NCBI taxonomy): domain Eukaryota; kingdom Metazoa; phylum Mollusca; class Cephalopoda; order Sepiida; family Sepiidae; genus Acanthosepion; species Acanthosepion pharaonis. The sequence goes on along the minus strand of CAHIKZ030004474.1, from coordinate 1,274 downwards.
GAAAACTGCCATGATCTGTCTTTTGCATTAAGGGCATGAAGGATTTAGAAAATCTTTAGTCCATATTATAACATGAGAATATTCAGAAGCAGCTCAATTCCATGGAGAAATCTCTGCAGTATCAAACCTAAGACTGACCAAGAACTTTGCAAAAAGTTATGGCAAAAAATACAAAATCAAAACTAGCTGACTCCTAAAAAGTTGGAATAACATTGAAAAGCTTAGCGGGGAGAATGAAATAAGGCATGGTTGATTATGTATGGAGTGAAAAGAGGGGTCACCAACTACTATGGAATGATGTAAAAATATCAGAAAAAACACTGTAGAATCAGATGCCTGAATGAATTGTTGCATGTATTTGGTTATGGTAGCCTTCTCAGTAGGGCCTAGTATAGATATATAAATACAATATAGCAGCCATTAATTAAGGAAGAACATGCATCTGAAATACCAGTACCTAATAATACTGGGGGCAAGAAAAAAATTAGGAAGAATAAAAAAAAAAAAAAAGAATCAGCAGCAGAGGGTGTCAGGCTTAACAGCAGCAGCAGAAGAAGAAATCAGATAAGATTTAAGACTAAAAAATCTTGCTTCAACTTTGTCTCATTAGAGGATTAATATGTTGGTTAGTAAATTTGGTAGCATTGTAAATCCAATTCAAATCCAGGGTAGTACAAATGTATTCAAACTCAGTAGAAACAAGACTAGCAATAACCAAGTATAATTAACAAAACAATATATCCCTTAACATGGACAAGTGGAATGAGAACATTTTACCACCATAGATTGAATAAAGGGTTCAGGGTGGATATCCAGATTGATAGACATGTGAAGAAGGCATGAGGGTACAATGACTGAATTATTGTAAGTGTAGTAACAAGGATAAGGATGTCAGTCTGAAATGGAAATAATTTCAACAAAACTCAGCAATTTTGATGAAAGTATTAATTCAAAGATGAAATATAACTAATAAGCTTGTTAAATTCAAAAAGCATGTCTAAAGGCAACGCTGAAAAGTGTACGAAAAACAAACAAAAAACAAACAAACAGAAAACAAACAGAAAAATAAACAAACAGAAAAATAAACAAACAGAAAAACAAACAAACAGAAAAACAAAAACCCAAAAACTGAAACCAAAGAAAATATTAAAAAATATTGATTAAAAGCAAAATAAGCACAAAGCTTTCAATAAACAAAAGATGTTAGCAATGCCAGAATTTAGGTGAAAAGTTAATAGGAACAGCAAATAGCATTAGAATAAGAAACCAAAGAG
>CAHIKZ030004473.1:0-48763 GCA_903632075.3 Acanthosepion pharaonis | reverse complement strand
AACAATAGTCCGAATAATGTAAATAGTGTACATAATACTCATCTCAGAAATATAGACAGATACTGAGGCCGAAACGTCGTGATAAATATGGTGACAAAGATGAGTACAATCGTCCGAATAATGTAAATAGTGTTATTTGATCTTGTTGAAGAGTTTTGTGAAAATTTATAACACACACACTCACACACACACACACACACACACACACACACACACACACACACACACGTACGTTCACACGTCAAGATCTGAAGATCATGTATGCGTGAAACTCGAGTCACGACTATAACCATCATTTCATCGGATTTAACGCAGGTGTAAGCGTTTTTGATCTAGGTTTCGAGCACAGTGTGAGTTTTTTTAGTTTTTCTTTTTTCTTTCTTTTTTTAGTATTGCTGGTTTTCTTCGATATTCTATCTGGATAAGAGTTCAGATTTTTGCAAGCTCTCCATTGGTTCCACCAACCGTTTTTATTTTTGTTTTTCTTGTGACCATTTTTGTTATTGGTTCTCATATGATACTAATCTCTTCACTAATCAAATTTTTAATAATATTTTATAATTTTTTTTACCGACGCTCCGATAGAACTAAATCTCCACATAGGAATTACTAATCGAATTTCTTCACATTTGGTAAAGTATTTTTTTAGCGACGCTCATATATTAATTTTCACACTGGATTTACTAATCTAATTTCTTAATATTTCACAATTGTTTTATCAATTCTCACATGATACTAATCTCCATACAGGAGTTACTAATAGAATTTCTTAATATAAACATTTTTATTTCCGGCCCTCATATGATACTATTATCCCAATGGATTTATTAATTGAATTTCTTAATAATATTTTATAAATGTTTATTTCATGGTTTGTCATATGAGTGTAATATCTACACTAGATTTAGTAATTCAATTAATTGTTATTTTATAAATATCTTTCTTATCGGTACTCATATAGCGCTAATCTCCACAGTGGATATACTAATGAAATTTTGTAATATTTTATAAGTATTTATCTTTCTGGTTTTCTTATGATATGAATCTCCGCATTAGGTTTACTAATGGATTAATACAAGACTTTTGCTACAGACAAACGATTATTTGAATAAGTCCCGAGAATAAATCAGGCGAGTAGTTAAATGAAAAGTAACAGCCATTATGTGCACAGACAATTATTTATTAAAATCGCATCTCAAATTCTCATTAAAACTTTATGAAATATCCTTTGAGTTACAATTTTTTTTTTGTAATTACTTATGTGGAGTATGGCTTCATCATTCTACCTTTACATTGCATATGAAAGGCAAGAGGGACAGAGGAAAGCAGAGCGGTGTTTAGCTAACGAGCTAGAAAATCGTTGGCAAAACAGGGAATAGCAGATATAAGAAAATGACAAAATTGCTAAGTCTTTTTTAGGAGACGAACTTATGAAGAAAGATGGTCGCCCACGTCCTGAAGGGACACGGCTCATAGAAGAAGAAGAAGAAGAAGAAGAAGAAGAAGAACAACAGCAAACACCAACAACAACAACTAAATAAGGAATTCGCATCACTTCAAGTTAAACTTCTCCGAAAATGACGTGAATAAGCATCGGAATGTCAACAAAGAAAATTAAGAATTTCTTTTATTTGAGTTTCGGAACAGGGAATGGTAATTACTTCCGCTCCAGTGTTCTTCAGTTGTCTTTGGATTCAGGTAAAACAAGTTGAACACCGATATGCGATCTATCTGGCAAAATAGTCGGTTCCTTGTACAGCTCCAGAAAGGAATTCTCACCCTCTGTTATTACTTTATCGTTAAAAGAAACAGATCAGACCAAATATGGATTATTGGTGCCATATCTAGACTGGAGCTGCTCTAGGTTACACTTTTTCAGCCTTGACAGAGTTTTTAAAAATGTCGGTAGAGTCTTGTGGGGTCATGAATTGTTTCCCACCTTAGAACCCTTTCCCCCACAGATGCAACGTCGCAAGCCTGTCCTTAATCTCTTTGTATTTACATGGCGAATTTTACATGATAAACTTTGCATTGCAAATTCCTTAGTTCTACCAGTTCAGACGTTTACAGGTTAGATCCTCTCTGCCTTGTACGCTGGGACGAATCATCATAATTTCCTTTGTATTCCATTAGTAAGAAGGAAATTCTATTTGGACAACTTCTTCCCGAAAACAGTTACCCTGTGGAAAAGACTCCGAGATTGTGCTTCCCTGATAACTATAATATTTACGTCTTCAAGTTAACCGTTATATTTCCTAAATATCCTCATAATCTGCACTTCTTATCACTGCGTTTTACATTCAAGAAAAAAACTGCATTAAATAATGATCTTCCTTTGAGTGGCTATTGCGCCTTGTATTGGGTGAATAGTTATTAAAAATGTATCAGAGTTTTGAATACAGGTTTTCAAGACTGGTTTGGCCTGTTTTGTTTTGTTTTACGGTATATCAACCTCAATGGGTCATTTTATGCCGACAACTTTTTTTTCCAAGTAAAATTTTTGTTTTGTCAAAATCCATTTCTGTTAATATTTTTTTCTCAAAAATGTATAGTTGGTAATATTATTTTTTTCAAAAAAGTATAGCTGGTAGTATTATTATTTTTTTTTTTTTGCTAAAACGTATTCTCAGAGGCCTTGCTGTTGGACGTAGTTTATCGTCATACCCAGGACGGGGGAACTAATGTTTATCGTCATACCCAGGATGTTCAAGAATGGTATGATTTTCCTAGTGGAATCGGTGCTTCAAAAACTTCATTTTGTGTCGCCATGATGAGAGTCGTATATATCAATATATTATTTTTGTTAATTAAAATGTCAAAGACAATAAGTGCAACTTCCTTGCAGATAAAGAGACTTCAGACAACAGAAATGAGGTTCTACAGAAGGATGATGCGAATAACATGGACTGAACTTGTAAGTAACGAGGAAGTTTTTAAGGTAAATGGAATAAAAAGGACGATACAGAAAGAAATAATTGAGATTTATAGGGCATATAATGGAGAAAGTGAGCTTGAGATTTTGACACTCACAGGATATATTGAAATCAAGAGGAAGTAGCGAATAATCTACCTAACGAGGTTGTATATTTTTTTGGCAGAACAAGGAAGGATAGCAAAAAAAAAAAACAGTTTTAGTAAGGGCTACAAAAGACAGAAAGTTGTGGAGGGCAATGATCACAGATAGAAGTAGAATAATTGTTTGCCAGTTACTTTCAAAAATTTCTGTTTACTCAGTAAGATTAAAAAATAATTTCACTTCAGTCTAGTGTTTCTTTCCAAATAGCATCATCGTCTTTGTGGCTTTTATCACAATGTTTCTGCCCTAACTACCATCTTTTCCTTCATTAGTTTGTCTGTCGCATCCGATATCCTGCAGGGAATTTTCAACCGAATTTTTATTTCCTTTAGAGGTTTACTCCATTCTCATTATTTGTTTTCTTACACGCCCGGTGTCATTTCCAATGGATTTTCCAACTCGTTTCTGGCAATTTCTTTCTCCTTACATCGCTGCACTGTTTCCCACTTGAGCCGTTGTATTTTTTGCATATCTAAGGCTGGACGTGACAGAAAAAATCCAGAACTGAGATCAATATACCACCAACCTGGAAACAAACAAAAGGTTATATTTCAAATTCCTTGAGGATTATGAGATGCAATCAGCACCGGTGTAAAGACAGGGGTTTCGTTTATTTGAAGCATTGTGATGAAACAACAAAATATATAACAACATATATGACAACAAAATATTATCCCCCCTCCCAAAATATTCTGCCCGCCCCCAAAAAACGATCACGAGTTTATTATGCAGGATAATGTTTTTTAATCACAAGTTTTCCTTGTAAGCGCTCAGTATGAAAACGTAAATCATTATTAACATTATTTACGATATTGTATATATATATATATATATATATATATTTTATATATCATATTTTTCCCAAGAAGTAAGCGCTTCAGTATGAAAAAAACGTAAATCATTATTAACATTATTTACGCTATTGTATATATATATATATATATATATATTTTATCGCAAGTTTTCGATTTTTTTGTTTTTCAGTATGAAAACGTAAATCGTTAAACGTTAATTTACGCTATTGTATATATATATATATATATATATATATATATATATATATATATATATAATATTTTATCGCAAGTTTTTCTTTGTAAGCGCCCAGTATGAAAACGTAAATCATTATCAACATTATTTTTTATTTACGCTTTTGTATATATATATATATATATATATATATATATATATATATATATATTTTTATCGCAAGTTTTTATTGTAATGTTAGTATGAAAACGTTTTCGTTAAATTATTATTAATATATTATTTACGCTATTGTATATATATATATATATATATATATGTTCGACCGCTGTCCTCATCTTTTTTTGCCATATTCACGACGTTTCGCCGTTCTTCAGTTGACTGGAATTTCGTACTGAATAATTATTTCGTCCACTAGGTAGATTGTTCTAGTTCCACGTGCTATACCTCTTCCGCATGTCTCAGTATCATTTATTTACTCTTAACTTGAATTCCAATCACCTGAAGATGGCCGGAGCATATTTACGGCGAAACGTCGAGAATATGGAAACGACAATGAGGACAACAGACGGGAAAATGTAAATAGTTTAAATAATTACAATACCTCATGTCAGAAATATAAGACAACGATTAATAACCATTTTTAAAATCATTTCACCCCACGAAAAGCGATTACGTTAGACGGACGCCAGGGAGTTTACTGAGAGTGAATGAGACTGAAGTGACCTTAATGAGGAGAAAAGAAAATAACAGTAGCTGATTCAGGAAGGCAGAAGATGCTGATTGACGTTGACTTTTTATTTTTTGATATTAAACTTTCTGGGAAGCAAGAAATTAGAAGAGATTTCCACAGGAAAGAAGTGGGAAAATAATTAGAATAACACTCACGGTTACATCTTGTTATTTTAAGAGTCAAAACATGAAACCTAGTTGCTAATCTATTTGTAAATTTAACTTCATACGGTCGACATATCAAGGAGGAAAGCCCCTTAGAACAATTACCATGAAAATATTTACAGACAAAAAAAAAAAAAAAAACAACAAAAAAACGGGGAAGCCACGTCATGGCGTTGAGAAAGTCACTAAAGTCGAGATGCCATGTCAGAATAGATAATATTGCAAACACTTTGGATTTTCTTGAGTCTCGATATATATATATATATATATATATATATATATATATATATATAGGAACACCAGACTTGATACGACAGCAACATATGAACAGGTTTTTTATCATTCAGAATTTTTAAAAATTCCGACAGGAATCGATCCTTTATCCTATACAGACCCTGTCATATAGCCTGACACGCTATATCAGTTTAGCTACAGAGCAGCGTCCGGTTTGTGTGGTTGATTTTACTGCTTTTTTACTACAAACCTCCTTGATTTCATATCTGTTCGAAGCGTATCTAATCGTAAAAAATGACGTCACACACTACGAAATGGACAAAGTCCGATTTCCATTTTTAATATATTTTATTATTTATACACTAATTATATTTTACACAAATATTTAAGTAAATACTCTGTTTAAATAAACAGTATTAACAACATTACCGGCCTAAACATCCGAGAAATTTTCATAGAAAATATGCGTCCTCCTCATGGAATTTCTTCGTACGTTCAGGCCAGTAAATGTTGTTAATACTGTTTATTATAATCAGAGAATTTACTTAAATATTTGTGTCTATATAAATAACGTATAACAATAAAATATATTAAAAATTATACATTTTTGAAATCATTTTGTTTTCATCAGTAATTTTACTTTAATGCTGATATTGGGACAATTTTCTCCTTTATTGATTGCCTAAATAAATATCTTTTTAAGTTTGAAGTGAAATTTCAGAAACTAAAATTTTATGGTCATTTAGATAAATAACATTTGAGGCATATCAACCTTAATGGGCTATTTAATTCCAACAAAAATTGCTGGTAATATTTTTCCAAAAATGTATTGCTGGTAATATTTTTTTCCAAAAATGTATTGCTTGTAATATTTTTTCAAAGATGTATTGCTAGTAATTTTCTTTGAATGAATTCTTCAGGAATTCATTGCTGGTAATATTTTTTACATAAATGTATTGCTGATATCAAAATCTATTTTTACACTTTCATATTGTTTTGACTCAGTTTGACAGTTAACTATTTGCCTATAGCTGGGACCCTAACAGGTGCTGCCAACTCGAGTCATAGTGGACCTGGGAACACCGACAGTTAAGAGGTGGTTCTACGCTCCTTAAAAACTACCGATCAGAGGGCTTGTAGTGGAATGTAGTTTATCGTCATACCCAGACCGCGGATATAGTTTATCGTCTTTGCCTCAATATGTGACTGATTTGAGAGTCATGTTGAAACACCGGTTCTCATAGTATCACTGAAATTAAACAACATTTGAGCCTGCTCGGTACATAGAAGAGTGACCGCTTGGGAATATCAGTTGCTGTAAGCTTTGATGTGCGGATGGTGTAATGGATAATAGAACGGAATTGGAAATCCGAAGGCCAAGTTTCAATTCCAGTCGGGTTTGTTATATTCTTAAATTCGCTTGCACGAAATCCCCTGGTTAAAGATATTAATTAATCCTTTCTCCTGTCTCTAGCTATGTTTAATTAGTAGGAATTTTATCAGTTAATTATTATTATTTCCCCCAAATTTTTTTACCCTCTAAAAATATTTTTGGGTTTGTTTGGTTTGGTTTGTTTTGTTTTACGGCATATCATCCTCAATGGGTTATTTAATGCCGTCAAGATTTTTATTACTGCTAATATTTTTGATCAAAAATGTATTGGTCGTAATAATTTTTTCCGTAAAAACTTCATTGCTGTTAAATTTTTCTTCAAAATTCATTGCTGTTTTGTTTTATGCCATATCCACCTCAATGGGTTATTTAATGCCGACAAAATTTTTATTGCTGGTAATTACTTGGTAATAGATATTACTGGTAATGATTTTCTTCAAAAATGTATTGCTGGTAAAATTTTTTCTTCAAAAATGTATTGCTGGTAATATTTTTTCTTCCAAAATGCATTGCTGGTAATATTTTTTTTTTTAAAATGTATTGCTGTTAATATTTTTTTCAAAAATATATTGCTGGTAATAATTTTTTCTTAAAATATTTAGTGCTGGTAATTTTTTTTTACAAAAAAGTATTGCTGGTATTAAAACATATTATTACAATTTCATAGTGTTTTGCCTCAGTTTGGAGGTTAACTATTTTCCCATAGCTGGGACCCTAGCAAGGTACTACCACCCCAGGTCAGAATGAACCTGGAAAACCGGCAATTAAGTAGTAGTTCTATGCTTTTCAAAACCTCCTGATAAGACGATTTGCTGTTGGATGTTTTGTATCGTCTTACCCAGGACGTAGCCGAGGAATTTCGTTAATTAGGTTTGGCAGCTACATTTTAAATTTAAGAAATTGAATGCTTATTTTTTGAAGGGAAATGTGTCCTTTTTTTTGAAGAAAACGCAATATTTATATCATATTTCTTTTTAATCTGGCCATTTTTGTCAAAGTTTAGTAATTATTAGGTACTTTGTGGCTGAAGTAATGATATTTGTTTTTCGACTGACACCAGTACTGGGCAAGTGAATTCAGATAAGCCTCGAGGATGTAAAATACAATTATCTCAAGTTAGAAAATTGTAACCTTTGACCTTATACCAAACAAACCTTATCTGGAAATCTAAAATGAAGGACACGGACCAAGATTTGTTGGAAAAAAAAGATATTCTTCAGTTTGTTCATTTAATAACATACATAAAAACAATGGTGGAATCCTACAGGCTCACAACGGTTCGCTATTAACGATTCTTAAATTTCTAAAAGCATAGCGAGCCGTTTGTTGGATTAAACCGAAAATTATCTTATATATTAATAGCCGATGGTTTAGGTAAAAAAAATTCGTGACAAAACTCGCGACTAGTGAAAAGTATTGCAAATGTTTTAGACCTAAATTTGATAGGTCTTCCATTGGATCTTTTGTGACTGCAGCGATTCAGTTCAAATGTAGCTAAGAAACCATATCATAGCTGAAGACACTAGAGTCAAAAAGGATCATACTTCCGAACAGAAATATAATGAGAACAGAATTTCAATCTGGAATTATCTTAATAAATAAATGTTTTGATTAAATTATCAAAATGGTTTAATTATTTTGATACTATAAAGTGATTTGTTTCCATTCTCCATTAATAGAACCAGTTGCTGGAAGTTTGGGATGCCACAAAAACACTTAGAAGGCCAAGCTTAAATATTTAATCCGCGTTGAATATACATATGGAATTATTATTATTATTATCCGGAAATAAAGGATTTTTTTTTTTTTCCTCGAATGATTTTCAAATATTTATCGACGAAAAGACGGAAAAATTGCGAGACATTGACATTATTTTCTCACGTGTTCTATTTTATAATTATTCCATGTTGAGATAAAATAAATAAAAAAAATTGCAATAAAAAAAATTTTCTTATATATATTTTTTTTCAAAAGAGCCTAATCCAGCTATAAGAAATAAGGGAGAAATGAAAAAGATAGATATAAAATGGGAGACAAGAATAAAGTTCTGAGACACTGGGGAAATTTTGTTTGTAATATTCAGAATATTTTCACGGATTCTATCTATCTATCTATCTATTCTATCTATCTATCATCTATCTATCTATCTATCTTTTAAATCTATTATTAAATCTATCTATCTATATCATCTCATCATGTATCTATCTATCTATATCTATCTATCTATCTTTTATCTATCTATCTGAGTCTATCTATTTATCTATCTATCTATCTATCTATCTATCTATCTCATTCGTAGATTTTTGTAGAGAGCACAATGCCGTAACATTAATCTAAGTAGGTTTGGCACCAAAGCACGTTCTTCTGTACATCACAAATAATACATTTGCTAGGCTTCCACAATTCATGCGACAATTGATCTGCCATACGTACTGTCAATTTTACTTGTTAACCGCTTTTTTTTTACATCCTATTTTCTGGCATTCATATTGAAGTATTTTTTTTTCCTTTTACAGAACCAATCATCTGACATTTTATTTTTCCAAACGATTTCTCCATATTCTTTTTTTTATATTTCCAATTTGTTCCAATGTTTTATCGACCATTTTCTTTATTTTCAGTTTAATCTATATGCTAACTTTTAAAAAGCCATAGACTAACAATATATAAAGTTAATGATAATTGGTATATGCCTTTAAACTTTGACGTCATAAATTTAATCTGTAATTAAAATGAGAGGTATGGCACCACCTTCACCCGAAATCAAGTATAAATATTCAGAACGCTGAATATAAGTTTCTCAAAATTTTAAACACCACGGTGTCTAGAATATGTTATGACATAATTACAATAAGAGATAAGAAAAACGATAGTCCAATGCTATAATTACATTTCTGCAGCTTTTACAAAACCAAAAATATTGAGAAAAATTGTGTTCTTAAACAGCATCGTCAAAAGTAAGCTTTTCATTTTTTTCATCAGAAGAATAGTTAAAATTTATTTAATTGCAAACGAATAAATCCAATCAATCTTAAAGAAAGCGATTATTTGTCAGATATTAATGGTTCGCCATTTAAAATAAGAGGATCCTTATAATTTTTGCGAAAAACGAAAACCATATCAAAATGAACATTTTCCAAAAAGCAAAAAAAAAAAAAAAAAAAAAAAAAAAAAAAAAAAAAAAAAAACATGGAGGCGGATATAACTTGAAAAAAAAAAAATATTGTTGTATAATGAATCTGTTTGTATATTCCAGGTTGTTGGGAATGAAGAAAACGAATGAAAATAAAAAAGACAAGTGTATTTTAAACATAATAAAAATATGTTTTATTCATTCACTGCTTGAGAATAGCAAATAATAGTTTGGAAAATGACCATGAATTTAATATACGTGTCAGTTTGTCGCCATGTTGAATTCAGAAGTTTCGATCCGATAAATCCAGAAGGGAAGTAACTCAATTTTTATTCCCCAAATATTGTTCTTTATGGCGAAAAGAAATTAAAATTCCACACTACCAAAAAAAGAAAAAAAGAGAATGAAACTCCATTAATATATTTAAAGAACTCCAAACATGAAGTGGTCATCAGAAATTTAATTTCCTCTTAAAAAATGTTTTTAAGAAAAATAATATAATTTTTCAATTTAGAGTAAAAAAAAAGTTCGATCAATGATTACTGAAAAGATACCTGTTTGGAAACAGGAAGTCCTGTCATCAAATTCCACAAAATACCCACCCCTCAATCAGTTGTTCTCTGATATTTATATGATAAAGTATTATCTTTTATATCTTTTTTTATTCGGTATTTATATAATCTTCCCCACAAGGCGATGATGTATATAAGCCGGATTTTACCGTGAACATTTTCAAGCCTGGTAATCGTTGAAACATTCCCCCGTAGAGGGTCGCATTCATTTTCGGATGGCTGTCTTTCCCTCCACGGACGAGACTCTGCCCATAGGCATAGATGTTACGGTTTTTTTGGGTATATAATACCTATAACTAGTGAGCGAGTCAGAATGACTTATTTCCCTTTATAGTCGACCAATAGAAGGTTGACCAATCAGAAGCCGCACAACACTGTATTCGTCGTATTTAAAAGGCGGCCATCTTGTTTTCACTCTACCGGAAGGACCAAAGGCGACCAGGAGAAAGATGAACTACCATTGCTGCTGTGATATCCACTGCGAACCTCCACTATGCTTTCCTACTGTCTCCGAAAAATATTCACTGCCAACCTCTGGATTTATACTTTGAGGACGACCGTCATGAAAATGTCTAATTTTATAGCCCTTCTGAGATTTTCTATCTTCTTAATTTTAGTCAATTTTTATTGTTATCTTGAAATTTAAAATGATTTCTTTTCCATAAATTTTTAAGCTCAGTAACTACTAAAATCTTAGAAGTTTTTATTGTCTTGCTTGGAGCGAAATGATTAAAAATTGTTAATTCAGTTTATGTTTACTTCAGGGCATTATAAATTACATTATCAATAATCAAACGGAGCATTGATAGTGAAACTAAATATTTGTCTGTCATTTTTTTGCTTTTTTTGTAAACTTATAATTTATATTCTTCGATCTATATCATATAAAAATGTTATAAAAAATTATAGATTAAATTAACTATCTCCAAAAATAGACAGTCGAAAAAAATATAAACTGGTCCTTTCAACTTTATCAATAAATATTATTAACCTGATAAAAAATTTAAAATTCAAAGTTAAATTTGAGTTAATGGATAGATATCCAGAATATCAATTATTATTTCTTTTGAGCGTTTTTTATTTTTCCATATGGTATATGGTAATCTAAGAATATATTTATCTTATGTTTAAATTTGTAAATAGAAATGAGTTGTAACAAAGGGCTTGTTGACGTCGTTTACTGAACCATGGAAGATTAGCTACTTTCATGATTTAGTGAGTTTTTATTTCAAAATGTTTTTGAGAGTATTATTTGAATGTTGCCTAGGATCCATGATGCCAAGAACCGCAATTGTCGCTTGAAAACTGTGAAATGGAGAGATGGATGTCCCCGATAATGTTATAAAACATGACTTGACGTAAATGTTTCACAAATTTGCAAATTTAAATATATCATAATCGGTGATTCATTTAGAATGATATTTGGGAATCATTTATATTTTTAATTTATTAAATATGGAAATTTAATATATTTTTCTGTTAATCAAAAAAGTTCTTCCATTGCTATTTCGATTTAAATCTGAACATTCTTGAAACGTTCGTTGATTTTGTTTTAAATCGAGCATTTATGGAAAATTTCCATGCAATGGGTCATTTTTTTAACAAGAAATGCATCTATCCTTCTATCAAGGAAAAAAACTAAACATATTAAAAATATTCATCAATCCTTTTTATACCAAATTGAATTATTTAATTAATAATATATTTATCAGATTAATTTATGGATAAATTGAACTACCTTTACCGTTCGTTCCCAAAATCAAAATGACGGAGTATTTTAAAATATCAGATTTAATTCTCCTTCACTGTCATGGGTCCTTACCTATAACTACAGAATGAACTCTTCCTAACACTATGTATACTACGCCTCTCAAGAGGTGAGGGACGAATCAAAATCGAGCCGATAGTAAGTTCAAACGAAACCAGACTGACAGTCATACTAACACCTTCCACATCTTGTATTATTATTTCGTGTAAATTACCAACCCGTTATTTCTACTCTTGTGTTCAAAATTTTCTTCCTTCCTAACCTGGACCATAACAGTTAATCGAGTCGATGAAATATGTTAAAAAAGAACAAAATAAAAACCTTCCACATCTTGTATTAATATAATATATTTCAGGTTTCTACTCTTGTGTTCGTCGAACTTCCTTCCCATAACAACGAGTCGGAAAAACAGGCTGAAATCGATTTTACAGTTCATCCAACACCATGTTTAAATAAGGTTTTTATGTCATACAAACAAAATAATCGATCATGTTGTATATATTTAAAATCATAATAACATATTGTATTATTTCTCGTGTTTTTGTTCGTGTAAATCTTCCCTGTTGATCTTCCTGGTCTTAACAGTTTTCGAGTCGAGCCGATAGTATTTCATCCAAACCAGACTGACAGTCATACTAACACCTTCCACATCTTGTATTATTATTTTAATATACCTTCGTTATTTCTATTTCTTGTGTTCGTGTTGTTCTTCCTTGGTCCTAACCTGACCATAACAGTGGGAATCGAGTCAGCCATAGTAATTCACTCCAAACCAGACTGACAGTCATACTAACACCTTCCACATCTTGTATTATTTTTCGTGATAATATACCTTCGTTATTTCTACTTTGTGTTCGTGTTGTTCTTCCTTGGTCCTTACCTTTTCCATAACAGTGGAATCGAGTCGAACCGATAGATCACCCAAACCAAAATTGACAGTCATAATAACACCTTCCACATCTTGTATTATTATTTCTTTCAAAATTTCTACTCTTGTGTTCGTGTTGTTCTTCCTTGGTCCTAACCTGGACCATAACAGTATATCGAGTCGAACTAGTAGTAATTCAGGAGTTTGAGACTGACAGTCATACTTTAATTCCTTCCACATCTTGTATTATTATTTTCGTGTAATATACCTTCGTTATTTCTACTCTTGTGTTCGTGTTGTTCTTCCTTGATCCTAACCTGGACCATAACAGATGAATCGAGTCGAGCCGATAGTAATTCACTCCAAACCAGACTGACAGTCATACTAACACCTTCCACATCTTGTATTATTATTTCGTGTAATATACCTTCGTTATTTCTAAAATAATGTTCGTGTTGTTCTTCCTTGGTCCTAACCTGGACCATAACAGGGAATCAAAGAACCGATAGTATTTCACCCAAACCAGACTGACAGTCATACTAACATTTCCACATCTTGAGACATTATTTCGTGTAATATACCTTTTTTATTTCTACTCTTGTGTTCGTGTTGTTCTTCCTTGGTCCTAACTGGACCATAACAGTGGGAATCGAGTCGAACCGAAGTAATTCAAATCCAAAATAGACTGACAAAATATACCAACACCTTTTCAATCTTGTATTATTATTTCGTGTAATATACCTTCGTTATTTCTACTGATTGTGTTTGTTGTTCTTCCTTGGTCCTTACAAGAATAACAGTGGAAAGTTGAAATGATAGTATTTCACCCAAACCAGACTGACAGTCATACTAACACCTTCCACATCTTGTATTATTATTTCGTGTAATATACCTTCGTTATTTCTAATCTTGTGTTCGTGTTGTTCTTCCTTGGTCCTAACCTGACCATAACAAACAATCGAGCAATTTATAGTAGTTCACTCCAAACCAGACTGACAGTCATACTAACACCTTCCACATCTTGTATTATTATTTCGTAATATTTGGTTGGTTATTTCTTGTTCTTCTTGTGTTCGTGTTGTTCTTCCTTGAATTGGAAACCTGGACCATAACAGTGGGAATCGAGTCGAGCCGATAGTAGTTCACTCCAAACCAGACTGACAGTCATACTAACACCTTCCACATCTTGGGGATTTCACTGTAAATATTTGTTATTTCTACTCTTGTATTATGTTGTTCTTCTTGGTCCTAACCTTACCATAACAGTTTCTAATCGAGTCGAGTGATAGTTTATTCAACCAGACTGAAGTCCTTACATCTTCCAAATCTTCATATTATTATTTCGTGTAATATACCTTCGTTATTTCTGAGATGTGTTCGTTCACTCCTTGGTCCAACCTGGACCATAACCAATGACGAGCCGATAGTAGTTCATCCAAACCAGACTGACAGTCATACTAACACCTTCCACATCTTGTATTATTATTTCGTGTAATATACCTTCGTTATTTCTACTCTTGTGTTCGTGTTGTTCTTCCTTGGTCCTAACCTGGACCATAACAAATCGAGTCGATAGTAGTTCACTCCAAACCAGACTGACAGTCATTCTAACACATTCCATAACACCTTCCACATCTTGTATTATTATTTCGTGTAATATACCTTCGTTATTTCTACTCTTGTGTTCGTGTTGTTCTTCCTTGGTCCTAACCTGGACCATAACAATGGCCGATAGAGTTCACTGATAAACCAGAACCAGACTGACAGTCATACTAACACCTTCCACATCTTGTATTATTATTTCGTGTAATATACCTTCGTTATTTCTACTTGTTGTGTTCGTGTTGTTCTTCCTTGGTCCTAACCTGGACCATAACAATGGGAATCGAGTCGATAGTAGTTCACTCCAAACCAGACTGACAGTCATACTAACACCTTCCACATCTTGTATTATTATTTCGTGTAATATACCTTCGTTATTTCTACTCTTGTGTTCGTGTTGTTCTTCCTTGGTCCTAACCTGGACCATAACAATGGGAATCGAGTTCAACTTAAACCAGACTGTTCACTAACCAAACATCAGACTGACAGTCATGTAATATACTAACATTTCTTCCACATCTTGTATTATTATTTCCTAACCTGGACCATGTAATTTCACTCCAAACCTGACTGACAGATATAATTGTTATTTCTACACTTCTTGTGTTCGTGTTGTTTCATTATTCCTTTGTTCACCAACTTGGACCATAACAGTGGAATTTTAAGTCGAACCGATAGTAGTTTCACTCCAAACCAGACTGACAGTCATACTAACACCTTCCACATCTTGTATTATTATTTCGTGTAATATACCTTCGTTATTTCTACTCTTGTGTTCGTGTTGTTCTTCCTTGGTCCTAACCTGGACCATAACAGTAATCGAGTCGAACCGATAGTATTTCACTCCAAACCAGACTGACAGTCATACTAACACCTTCCACATCTTGTATTATTATTTCGTGTAATATACCTTCGTTATTTCTAACTACCATTTGTGTTCGTGTTGTTCTTCCTTGGTCCTAACCTTTCTTTTATAAATTGGGAATCGAGTTGAACTTTGATAGTATTTCCTCCAAACCAGACTGACAATGGCCAATACTAACACCTTCCACATCTTGTATTATTATTTCGTGTAATATACCTTCGTTATTTCTACTCTTGTGTTCGTGTTGTTCTTCCTTGGTCCTAACCTGGACCATAACAGTGGGATGGCCGATAGTAGTTCACTCCAAACCAGACTGACAGTCATACTAACATCTTCCACATCTTGTATTATTATTTCGTGTAATATACCTTCGTTATTTCTACTTTGTGTTCGTGTTGTTCTTCCTTGGTCCTAACCTGGACCATAACAATGGGAATCGAGTAGATAGTTTTCACTCCAAACCAGACTGACAGTCATACTAACATCTTCCACATCTTGTATTATTATTTTTCGTGTAATATACCTTCGTTATTTCTACTTTGTGTTCGTGTTGTTCTTCCTTGGTCCTAACCTGGACCATAAATGGCAATGGGAATCGAGTCGAGCCAGATAGTAACACCTCACTCCAAACCAGACTGACAGTCATACTAACACCTTCCACATCTTGTATTATTATTTCGTGTAATATACCTTCGTTATTTCTACTATTATGTTCGTGTTGTTCTTCCTTTATTCCTAACCTTCGTAACCATAACCATAATCGAATAGAACCATAACAATAGTATTTTCACTCCAAACCAGACTGACAGTCATTTCAACACCTTCCACATCTTGTATTATTATTTCGTGTAATATACCTTCGTTATTTCTACTCTTGTGTTCGTGTTGTTCTTCCTTGGTCCTAACCTGGACCATAACAAGTGAGCCGATAGTAGTTCACTCCAAACCAGACTGACAGTCATACTAACACCTTCCACATCTTGTATTATTATTTCGTGTAATATACCTTCGTTATTTCTACTCTTGTCTTCGTGTTGTTCTTCCTTGGTCCTAACCTGACCATAACAATGGGAATCGATCGAACTGATAGTTCACTCCAAACCAGACTGATAATACTAACACCTTCCACATCTTGTATTATTATTTCGTGTAATATACCTTCGTTATTTCTACTCTTGTGTTCGTGTTGTTCTTCCTTGGTCCCTAACCTGGACCATAACAATGGCCGATATTTGAGTCGAGCTGAGTTCACTCCAAACCAGACTGACAGTCATACTAACACCTTCCACATCTTGTATTATTATTTCGTGTAATATACCTTCGTTATTTCTACTCTTGTGTTCGTGTTGTTCTTCCTTGGTCCTAACCTGGACCATAACAATCGAGCCGATAGTAGTTCACTCCAAACCAGACTGACAGTCATACTAACACCTTCCACATCTTGTATTATTATTTCGTGTAATATACCTTCGTTATTTCTACTTTGTGTTCGTGTTGTTCTTTCTTGTCCTAACCTGGACCATAACAATAAAAGTAGTTCACTCCAAACCAGACTGACAGTCATACTAACACCTTCCACATCTTATATTATTATTTTGTGTAATATACCTTCGTTATTTCTACCTTGTGTTCGTGTTGTTCTTCCTTGGTCCTAAACCTGGACCATAACAATGGCCGATAGTAGTTCACTCCAAACCAGACTGACAGTCATACTAACAATCTTCCACATCTTGTATTATTATTTCGTGTAATATACCTTCGTTATTTCTACTCTTGTGTTCGTGTTGTTCTTCCTTGGTCCTAACCTGGACCATAACAATGGCCGATAGTATAAGTTCACTCCAAACCAGACTGACAGTCATACTAACACCTTCCACATCTTGTATTATTATTTTTTGTGTAATATACCTTCGTTATTTCTACTCTTGTCTTCGTGTTGTTCTTCCTTGGTCCTAACCTGGACCATAACAATGGCCGATAGTAGTTCACTCAAACCAGACTGACAGTCATACTAACACCTTCCACATCATCTTTTTTATTATTTTATGTTGTTCTTCCTAAATTTTTTATAACAAAACCTTCGTTATTTCTACTTCCACATTTGTTGTCTTCTACTGTTGTTCTTCCTTGGTCTAACCTGGACCATAACAATGGCCGATAGAGTTCATTTCCTCCAAACCAGACTGACAGTCATTTCGCCACCTTCCACATCTTGTATTATTATTTCGTGTAATATACCTTCGTTATTTCTACTCTTGTGTTCGTGTTGTTCTTCCTTGGTCCTAACCTGGACCATAACAATGGCCGATAGTAGTTCCTCCAAACCAGACTGACAGTCATACTAACACCTTCCACATCTTGTATTATTATTTCGTGTAATATACCTTCGTTATTTCTACTCTTGTCTTCGTGTGTTGTTCTTCCTTGGTCCTAACCTGGACCATAACAATGGCCGATAGTATTTCACTCCAAACCAGACTGACAGTCATACTAACACCTTCCACATCTTGTATTATTATTTCGTGTAATATACCTTCGTTATTTCTACTCTTGTCTTCGTGTTGTTCTTCCTTGGTCCTAACCTGGACCATAACAATGGCCGATAGTAGTTCACTCCAAACCAGACTGACAGTCATACTAACACCTTCCACATCTTGTATTATTATTTCGTGTAATATACCTTCGTTATTTCTACTCTTGTCTTCGTGTTGTTCTTCCTTGGTCCTAACCTGGACCATAACAATGGCCGATAGTAGTTCACTCCAAACCAGACTGACAGTCATACTAACACCTTCCACATCTTGTATTATTATTTCGTGTAATATACCTTCGTTATTTCTACTCTTGTCTTCGTGTTGTTCTTCCTTGGTCCTAACCTGGACCATAACAATGGCCGATAGTAGTTCACTCCAAACCAGACTGACAGTCATACTAACACCTTCCACATCTTGTATTATTATTTTTCGTGTAATATACCTTCGTTATTTCTACTCTTGTGTTCGTGTTGTTCTTCCCTGTCCTAACCTGTTCTTCCTTGGTCCTAAACCAGACTGGACCATAACACCTTCCACATCTTGTATTATTATTTCCTCGTGTTCACCTTCGTTAAACCTTGACTGACAGTCTTCCTTGGTCCTAACCTACCATAACAATTTGATAGTAGTTCATTCCAGACATCTTGTTCCATTATTATTTTTCGTGTAATATACCTTCGTTATTTCTACTCTTGTGTTCGTGTTGTTCTTCCTTGGTCCTAACCTGGACCATAACAATGGCCGATAGTAGTTCACTCCAAACCAGACTGACAGTCATACTAACACCTTCCACATCTTGTATTATTATTTCGTGTAATATACCTTCGTTATTTCTAATCTTGTCTTCGTGTTGTTCTTCCTTGGTCCTAACCTGGACCATAACAATGGCCGATAGTAGTTCACTCCAAACCAGACTGACAGTCATACTAACACCTTCCACATCTTGTATTATTATTTTGTGTAATATACCTTCGTTATTTCTAATCTTGTCTTCGTGTTGTTCTTCCTTGGTCTAACCTGGACCCCAACAATGGCCGATAGTAGGACCATAACTAACACCTTCCACATCTTGTATTATTATTTTAACCTGTAATATACCTTCGATTTCTACTCTTGTATTGTTGTTCACCTTGACAGTCCAAACCAGACTGACAGTCATAGGTAGACCAAACCAGACTGACAGTCAACACCTTCCACATCTTGTATTATTATTTCGTGTAATATACCTTCGTTATTTCTACTCTTGTCTTCGTGTTGTTCTTCCTTGGTCCTAACCTGGACCATAACAATACATTGGTCCTTGGCCGATAGTAGTTCATTCCAAACCAGTTCATACTAACTCCAAACCAGACTGACAGTCATACTAACACCTTCCACATCTTGTATTATTATTTCGTAATATACCTTCGTTATTTCTACTCTTGTCTTCGTGTTGTTCTTCCTTGGTCCTAACCTGGACCATAACAATGGCCGATAGTAGTTCACTCCAAACCAGATTGACAGTCATACTAACACCTTCCACATCTTGTATTATTATTTTTGTAATATACCTTCGTTATTTCTACTTGTGTTCGTGTTGTTCTTCCTTGGTCCTAACCTGGACCATAACAATGGCCGATAGTAGTTCACTCCAAACCAGACTGACAGTCATACTAACACCTTCCACATCTTGTATTATTATTTCGTGTAATATACCTTCGTTATTTCTACTCTTGTCTTCGTGTTGTTCTTCCTTGGTCCTAACCTGGACCATAACAATGGCCGATAGTAGTTCACTCCAAACCAGACTGACAGTCATACTAACACCTTCCACATCTTGTATTATTATTTCGTGTAATATACCTTCGTTATTTCTACTCTTGTCTTCGTGTTGTTCTTCCTTGGTCCTAACCTGGACCATAACAATGGCCGATAGTAGTTCCTCCAAACCAGACTGACAGTCATACTAACACCTTCCACATCTTGTATTATTATTTTTCGTGTAATATACCTTCGTTATTTCTACTCTTGTCTTCGTGTTGTTCTTCCTTGGTCCTAACCTGGACCATAACAATGGCCGATAGTAGTTCACTCCAAACCAGACTGACAGTCATAAAACACCTTCCACATCTTGTATTATTATTTTTCGTGTAATATACCTTCGTTATTTCTACTCTTGTGTTCGTGTTGTTCTTCCTTGGTCCTAACCTGGACCATAACAATGGCCGATAGTAGTTCCAAACCAGACTGACAGTCATACTAACACCTTCCACATTTGTATTATTATTTCGTGTAATATACCTTCGTTATTTCTACTCTTGTTTCGTGTTGTTCTTCCTAACCTGGACCATAACAATGGCCGATAGTAGTTCATCCAAACCAGACTGACAGTCATACTAACACCTTCCACATCTTGTATTATTATTTCGTGTAATATACCTTCGTTATTTCTACTCTTGTCTTTCGTGTTGTTCTTCCTTGGTCCTAACCTGGACCATAACAATGGCCGATAGTAGTTCACTCCAAACCAGACTGACAGTCATACTAACACCTTCCCACATCTTGTATTATTATTTTGTGTAATATACCTTCGTTATTTCTACTCTTGTCTTCGTGTTGTTCTTCCTTGGTCCTAACCTGGACCATAACAATGGCCGATAGTAGTTCACTCCAAACCAGACTGACAGTCATACTAACACCTTGGCAACCCTGTTGTTCTTCCCTTGTCCTAACCTTATTATTATTTCACATCTTTGTATTATTTTTTCCTAACCTGTGTAATATACCTTCGTTATTTCTACTCTTGTCTTCGTTTCGTTGTTCTTCCTTGGTCCTAACCTGGACCATAACAATGGCCGATAGTAGTTCACTCCAAACCAGACTGACAGTCATACTAACACCTTCCACATCTTGTATTATTATTTCGTGTAATATACCTTCGTTATTTCTACTCTTGTCTTCGTGTTGTTCTTCCTTGGTCCTAACCTGGACCATAACAATGGCCGATAGTAGTTCACTCCAAACCAGACTGACAGTCATACTAACACCTTCCACATCTTGTATTATTATTTCGTGTAATATACCTTCGTTATTTCTACTCTTGTCTTCGTGTTGTTCTTCCTTGGTCCTAACCTGGACCATAACAATGGCCGATAGTAGTTCACTCCAAACCAGACTGACAGTCATACTAACACCTTCCACATCTTGTATTATTATTTTTTGTGTAATATACCTTCGTTATTTTTACTCTTGTGTTCGTGTTGTTCTTCCTTGGTCCTAACCTGGACCATAACAATGGCCGATAGTAGTTCACTCCAAACCAGACTGACAGTCATACTAACACCTTCCACATCTTGTATTATTATTTCGTGTAATATACCTTCGTTATTTCTACTCTTGTCTTCGTGTTGTTCTTCCTTGGTCCTAACCTGGACCATAACAATAACCGATAGTAGTTCACTCCAAACCAGACTGACAGTCATACTAACACCTTCTACATCTATTATTATTATTTCCTGTAATATACCTTCGTTATTTCTACTCTTGTGTTCGTGTTGTTCTTCCTTGGTCCTAACCTGGACCACAACAATGGCCGATAGTAGTTCACTCAAAACCAGACTGACAGTCATACTAACACCTTCCACATCTAGTATTATTATTTCGTGTAATATACCTTCGTTATTTCTACTCTTGTCTTCGTGTTGTTCTTCCTTGGTCCTAACCTGGACCATAACAATGGCCGATAGTAGTTCACTCCAAACCAGACTGACAGTCATACTAACACCTTCCACATCTTGTATTATTATTTCGTGTAATATACCTTCGTTATTTCTACTCTTGTCTTCGTGTTGTTCTTCCTTGGTCTTAACCTGGACCATAACAATGGCCGATAGTAGTTCACTCCAAACCAGACTGACAGTCATACTAACACCTTCCACATCTTGTATTATTATTTCGTGTAATATACCTTCGTTATTTCTACTCTTGTCTTCGTGTTTTGTTCTTCCTTTTTCCTAACCTGGACCAACCTACCATAACAATGGCCGATAGTAGTTCACTCCAAACCAGACTGACAGTCATACTAACACCTTCCACATCTTGTATTATTATTTCGTGTAATATACCTTCGTTATTTCTACTCTTGTCTTCGTGTTGTTCTTCCTTGGTCCTAACCTGGACCATAACAATGGCCGATAGTAGTTCATTATCCAAACCAGACTGACAGTCATACTAACACCTTCCACATCTTGTATTATTATTTCGTGTAATATACCTTCGTTATTTCTACTCTTGTCTTCGTGTTGTTCTTCCTTGTTCATTGTCCTAACCTGGACCATAACAATGGCCGATAGTAGTTCACTCCAAACCAGACTGACAGTCATACTAACACCTTCCACATCTTGTATTATTATTTCGTGTAATATACCTTCGTTATTTCTACTCTTGTCTTCGTGTTGTTCTTCCTTGGTCCTAACCTGGACCATAACAATGGCCGATAGTAGTTCACTCCAAAACCAGACTGACAGTCATACTAACACATTCCACATCTTGTATTATTATTTCGTGTAATATACCTTCGTTATTTCTACTATTGTGTTCGTGTTGTTCTTCCTTGGTCCTAACCTGGACCATTAACAATGGCCGATAGTAGTTCACTCCAAACCAGACTGTGTTTACTTCTTCCTCTTGACAGTCATACTAATACTAACCTTCCACATCTTGTATTATTATTATTTCGTGTAATATACCTTCGTTATTTCTACTCTTGTGTTCGTGTTGTTCTTCCTTGGTCCTAACCTGGACCATAACAATGGCCGATAGTAGTTCACTCCAAAACCAGACTGACAGTCATACTAACACCTTCCACATCTTGTATTATTATTTTGTGTAATATACCTTCGTTATTTCTACTCTTGTCTTCGTGTTGTTCTTCCTTGGTCCTAACCTGGACCATAACAATGGCCGATAGTAGTTCACTCCAAACCAGACTGACAGTCATACTAACACCTTCCACATCTTGTATTATTATTTTTGTGTAATATACCTTCGTTATTTCTACTCTTGTCTTCGTGTTGTTGTTCCTTGGTCCTAACCTGGACCATAACAATGGCCGATAGTAGTTCACTCCAAACCAGACTGACAGTCATACTAACACCTTCCACATCTTGTTTATTATTTCGTGTAATATACCTTTCTACTATTGTGTTCGTGTTGTTCTTCCTTGGTCCTAACCTGGACCATAACAATGGCCGATAGTAGTTCTTCAAACTTGGTCCTAACCTCTTGACCATAACAATATACCTTCGATAGTAGTTCACTCCAAACCAGACCATAACAGTCATACTAACACCTTCCACATCTTCCTATTATTATTTTTTGTGTAATATACCTTCGTTATTTCTACTCTTGTGTTCGTGTTGTTCTTCCTTGGTCCTAACCTGGACCAACTAACAATAATGGCCGATAGTAGTTCACTCCAAACCAGACTGACAGTCATACTAACACCTTCCACATCTTGTATTATTATTTCGTGTAATATACCTTCGTTATTTCTACTCTTGTGTTCGTGTTGTTCTTCCTTGGTCCTAACCTGGACCATAACAATGGCCGATAGTAGTTCACTCCAAACCAGACTGACAGTCATACTAACACCTTCCACATCTTGTATTATTATTTCGTGTAATATACCTTCGTTATTTCTACTCTTGTCTTCGTGTTGTTCTTCCTTGTCCTAACCTGGACCATAACAATGGCCGATAGTAGTTCACTCCAAACCAGACTGACAGTCATACTAACACCTTCCACATCTTGTATTATTATTTCGTGTAATATACCTTCGTTATTTCTACTCTTGTCTTCGTGTTGTTCTTCCTTGGTCCTAACCTGGACCATAACAATGGCCGATAGTAGTTCACTCCAAACCAGACTGACAGTTGTCATACTAACACCTTCCACATCTTGTATTATTATTTTTCGTAATATACCTTCGTTATTTCTACTCTTGTCTTCGTGTTGTTCTTCCTTGGTCCTAACCTGGACCATAACAATGGCCGATAGTAGTTCACTCCAAACCAGACTGACAGTCATACTAACACCTTCCACATCTTGTATTATTATTTCGTGTAATATACCTTCGTTATTTCTACTCTTGTCTTCGTGTTGTTCTTCCTTGGTCCTAACCTGGACCATAACAATAACCGATAGTAGTTCACTCCAAACCAGACTGACAGTCATACTAACACCTTCCACATCTTGTATTATTATTTCGTGTAATATACCTTCGTTATTTCTACTCTTGTCTTCGTGTTGTTCTTCCTTGGTCCTAACCTGGACCATAACAATGGCCGATAGTAGTTCCTCCAAACCAGATTGACAGTCATATAACACCTTCCACATCTTGTATTATTATTTTTCGTGTAATATACCTTCGTTATTTCTACTCTTGTCTTCGTGTTGTTCTTCCTTGGTCCTAACCTGGACCATAACAATGGCCGATAGTAGTTCACTCCAAACCAGACTGACAGTCACCTTCCACATCTTGTATTATTATTTTGTGTAATATACCTTCGTTATTTCTACTCTTGTCTTCGTGTTGTTCTTCCTTGGTCCTAACCTGGACCATAACAATAGCC
This sequence comes from Acanthosepion pharaonis, assembly GCA_903632075.3. Taxonomy (NCBI): domain Eukaryota; kingdom Metazoa; phylum Mollusca; class Cephalopoda; order Sepiida; family Sepiidae; genus Acanthosepion; species Acanthosepion pharaonis. The sequence goes on along the minus strand of CAHIKZ030004473.1, from coordinate 24,223 downwards.
GATAGTAGTTCACTCCAAACCAGATTGACAGTCATACTAACACCTTCCACATCTTGTATTATTATTTCGTGTAATATACCTTCGTTATTTCTACTCTTGTCTTCGTGTTGTTCTTCCTTGGTCCTAACCTGGACCATAACAATGGCCGATAGTAGTTCACTCCAAACCAGACTGACAGTCATACTAACACCTTCCACATCTTGTATTATTATTTCGTGTATTATTTCTACTCTTTCGTGTAATATACCTTCGTTATTTCTATACTCTTGTCTTCGTGTTGTTCTTCCTTGGTTCTTCCTAACCTGGACCATAACAATGGCCGATAGTAGTTCACTCCAAACCAGACTGACAGTCATACTAACACCTTCCACATCTTGTATTATTATTTCGTGTAATATACCTTCGTTATTTCTACTCTTGTCTTCGTGTTGTTCTTCCTTGGTCCTAACCTGGACCATAACAATGGCCGATAGTAGTTCACTCCAAACCAGACTGACAGTCATACTAACACCTTCCACATCTTGTATTATTATTTTAACGAAAACAATATACCTTCGTTATTTCTACTCTTGTGTTCGTGTTGTTCTTCCTTGGTCCTAACCTGGACCATAACAATGGCCGATAGTAGTTCACTCCAAACCAGATTGACAGTCATACTAACACCTTCCACATCTTGTATTATTATTTCGTGTAATATACCTTCGTTATTTCTACTCTTGTCTTCGTGTTGTTCTTCCTTGGTCCTAACCTGGACCATAACAATGGCCGATAGTAGTTCACTCCAAACCAGACTGACAGTCATACTAACACCTTCCACATCTTGTATTATTATTTCGTGTAATATACCTTCGTTATTTCTACTCTTGTCTTCGTGTTGTTCTTCCTTGGTCCTAACCTGGACCATAACAATGGCCGATAGTAGTTCACTCCAAACCAGACTGACAGTCATACTAACACCTTCCACATCTTGTATTATTATTTCCCATATACCTTCGTTATTTCTACTCTTGTGTTCGTGTTGTTCTTCCTTGTCCTAACCTGGACCATAACAATGGCCGATAGTAGTTCCTCCAAACCAGACTGACAGTCATAAAACTAACTTCCACATCTTGTATTATTTTTGTAATATACCTTCGTTATTTCTACTCTTGTCTTCGTGTTGTTCTTCCTTGGTCCTAACCTGGACCATAACAATGGCCGATAGTAGTTCACTCCAAACCAGACTGACAGTCATACTAACACCTTCCAATCTTCTATTATTATTTCGTGTAATATACCTTCGTTATTTCTACTCTTGTCTTCGTGTTGTTCTTCCTTGGTCCTAACCTGGACCATAACAATGGCCGATAGTAGTTCACTCAAACCAGATTGACAGTCATACTAACACCTTCCACATCTTGTATTATTATTTCGTGTAATATACCTTCGTTATTTCTACCTTGTCTTCGTGTTGTTTCTTCCTTGGTCCTAACCTGGACCATAACAATGGCCGTTGTTCACTCCAAACCAGATTGACAGTCATACTATAACACCTTCCACATCTTGTATTATTATTTCGTAATATACCTTCGTTATTTCTACTCTTGTCTTCGTGTTGTTCTTCCTTGGTCCAAACCTGGACCATAACAATCATAAATAGTAGTTCACTTCCAGATTGACAGTCATCTAACACCTTCCACATCTTGTAATTATTATTGTTCGTAATATACCTTCGTTATTTCTACTCTTGTCTTCGTGTTGTTCTTCCTTGGTCCTAACCTGGACCATAACAATGGCCGATAGTAGTTCACTCCAAACCAGACTGACAGTCATACTAACACCTTCCACATCTTCCATTATTATTTCGTGTAATATACCTTCGTTAATCTACTCTTGTCTTCGTTTCCTTTCTAAACCTGGACCATAACAATGGCCGATAGTATTCACTAAACCAGACTGACAGTCATACTAACACCTTCCACATCTTGTATTATTATTTTATAATATACCTTCGTTATTTCTACCCTCTTCGTGTTTTTCTTCCTTAAAACCTGGACCATAACAATGGCCGATAGTAGTTCCTCCAAACCAGACTGACAGTCATACTAACACCTTCCACATCTTGTATTATTATTTCGTGTAATATACCTTCGTTATTTCTACTCTTGTTTCGTGTTGTTCTTCCTTGGTCCTAACCTTTGACCATAACAATAACGATAGTAAGTTCCTCCAAACCAGACTGACAGTCATACTAACACCTTCCACATCTTGTATTATTATTTTGTGTAATATACCTTCGTTATTTCTACTCTTTTGTTCGTTTGTTCTTCCTTGGTCCTAACCTGGACCATAACAATGGCCGATAGTAGTTCACTCCAAACCAGACTGACAGTCATACTAACACCTTCCACATCTTGTATTATTATTTCGTGTAATATACCTTCGTTATTTCTACTCTTGTCTTCGTGTTGTTCTTCCTTGGTCCTCTCTCTGGACCATAACAATGGCCGATAGTAGTTCACTCCAAACCAGACTGACAGTCATACTAACACCTTCCACATCTTATGTTATTATTATTTTTCTACTCTTGTCTTGTTCTTCCTTTTCTAATATAACTTCCGTTATTTCTACTCACTTGTCCTTCCATTTGTTGTTCTTAATATACCTTGGTCCTAACCTTGACCATAACAATGGCCGACCATAGTAAGCCGATAATTTACTCCAAACCAGACTGACAGTCATACTAACACCTTCCACATCTTGTATTATTATTTCAAGTAATATACCTTCGTTATTTCTACTTTTGTTTTCGTTTTGTTCTTCCTTGAGTCCTAACCTGGACCATAACAATGGCCGATAGTAGTTCACTCCAAACCAGACTGACAGTCATACTAACACCTTCCACATCTTATATTATTATTTATAATCGAGTAATATACCTTCGTTATTTCTACTCTTGTCTTCGTGTTGTTCTTCCTTGGTCCTAACCTGGACCATAACAATGGCCGATAGTAGTTCCTCCAAACCAGACTGACAGTCATACTAACACCTTCCATCTTGTATTATTATTTCGTGTAATATACCTTCGTTATTTCTCTCTTGTGTTCGTGTTGTTCTTCCTTGGTCCTAACCTGGACCATAACAATTGGCCGATAGTAGTTCATTTGTTCCAGACTGAACAGGTTCATACTAACAATTTCTTCCAAATTGGTATTATTATTTGTTCGTGTAATATTCCTTGGTCTAACTCTAAATCTTTCCATGTTAACATTGTTCTTCCAGACTGTCAGTAATCTTTTAACCATCTTGTATTATGATTTCGATAATATACCTTCCTCAAACCAGACTGACAGTCATAACCTCTAACAACAATGTTCTTCCATTCTCAAACCTTTATTATTTCGTGTAATATATCACTTCGTTATTTCTACAAATTGTCTTCGTTCACTTAAAGACTTGGTCCTAACCTGGACCATAACAATGGCCGATATAACAATGGCCGATAGTTCATCCAAACCAGACTTGACAGTCATACTAACACCTTCCACATCTTTGTATTATTATTTCGTGTAATATACCTTCGTTATTTCTACTATTGTTCCTTCGTGTTGTTCTTCCTTGGTCCTAACCTGGACCATAACAATGGCCGATAGTAGTTCACTCCAAACCAGACTGACAGTCATACTAACACCTTCCACATCTTGTATTATTATTTTGTGTAATATACCTTCGTTATTTCTACTCTTGTGTTCGTGTTTGTTCTTCCTTGGTCCTAACCTGGACCATAACAATGGCCGATAGTAGTTCACTCCAAACCAGACTGACAGTCATACTAACACCTTCCACATCTTGCATTATTATTTCGTTTAATATACCTTCGTTATTTCTACTCTTGTGTTCGTGTTGTTCTTCCTTGGTCCTAACCTGACCATAACAATGGCCGATTCGTAGTTCACTTCCAAAACCAGACTGACAGTCATAAAACACCTTCCATTCTTATTATTATTATTTGTAATATACCTTCATTATTTCTACTCTTGTGTTCGTGTTGTTCTTCCTTGGTCCTAACCTGGACCATAACAATTTAGTAGTTCCTCCAAACCAGATTTGAGTCATACTAACACCTTCCATATCTTGTATTATTTTTCGTGAATATACCTTCGTTATTTCTACTCTTGTGTTCGTTTGTTTTCCTTGGTCCTAACCTCGACCATAACAATGAGATAGTAATTCCTCTCTTTTTCTGACAGTCATACTAACACTTCCAGTATTATTATTATTTCGTGTAATATACCTTCGTTATTTCTACTCTTGTCTTCGTGTTGTTTTGGTCCTAACCTCGACCATAACAATGGCCGATAGTAGTTCCCAGACTGACAGTCATACTAACAGCTTCCACATTATTATTTCCATAATATACTTCAGTGTTCGTGTTGTTCTTCCTTGGTCTAACCTCTTTTCATAACAATAAACTAGTAGATAAAAAGAAACTCCAAACCAGACTGACAGTCATACTAACACCTTCCACATCTTGTATTATTATTTCGTGTAATATACCTTCGTTATTTCTACTCTTGTGTTCGTGTTGTTCTTCCTTGGTCCTAACCTTGACCATAACAATGAGCCGATAGTAGTTCACTCCAAACCAGACTGACAGTCATACTAACACCTTCCACATCTTGTATTATTATTTTTCGTGTAATATACCTTCGTTATTTCTACTTTGTGTTCGTGTTGTTCTTCCTTGGTCCTAACCTGGACCATAACAATAAAATAGTAGTTCACTCCAAACCAGACTGAAGTCAAACTAACAATCCATATTATGTATTATTTCGTGTAATATACCTTCGTTATTTCTAGCCTTGTGTTCGTGTTGTTCTTCCTTGGTCCTAACCTGGACCATAACAATTTTTAAGTAGTTCACTCCAAACCAGACTGACAGTCATTCTAACACCTTCCACATCTTGTATTATTATTTCAAAAAAAGATATACCTTCGTTATTTCTACTCTTGTGAATTCGTGTTGTTCTTCCTTGGTCCAACCTTATTTCACCATAACAATGAAGCCGATAGTAGTTCACTCCAAACCAGACTGACAGTCATACTAACACCTTCCACATCTTGTATTATTATTTCGTGTAATATACCTTCGTTATTTCTACTCTTGTGTTCGTGTTGTTCTTCCTTGGTCCTAACCTGGACCATAACAATGATCGATAAAAGTTCACTCCAAACCAGACTGATAGTCATACTAACACCTTCCACATCTTGTATTATTATTTCGTGTAATATACCTTCGTTATTTCTACTCTTGTGTTCGTGTTGTTCTTCCTTGGTTCTAACCTGGACCACCATAACAATGGCCGAGTAATTCACTTCCTGACCAAACCAGACTGAAATTATTTCATAAATAGACTCTTGTGTTCTGTTTATTTTATAATTTTTGTATTAATCAAACTTTTCTGTTGTATTATTATTTCACAATATACCTTCGTTATTTCTACCTTGTTTTACATCCCAAATTTCCTTGTCCTTTACTTCGACCATAAACTGGATAGGTTCACTCCAAACAGACTGATGTCAGATATTAGTTCACTAATTCGTTAACCAGACCGACAGTCATTCGAAAGTTCACCTGACAGTTCCCCAGGAGAGACAAATATCTTGTATTATTATTTCGTGTAATATACCTTCGTTATTTCTAATCTTGTTTCGTGTTCTTCTTCCTTCCTAACCTCGACCATAACAATGGCCGATTTGTCCCAAACCAGACTGATCGTAAACAAAGTCTCCAATCTTTATTGTTTTTTCCGAATATTTTTAATTTCTTGTGTTCCCTTGGTCAAACCTGGACCAAAACAATGGCAGAATCACTCCTATAGACTTGTCAAACTAACAGCTTCCAAATCTTGTATTATTATTTCGTGTAATATACCTTCGTTATTTCTACTCTTGTGTTCGTGTTGTTCTTCCTTGGTCCCAAAAAAGACCATAACAATGAAATCGATAAAGAAATACTCCAAACCAGACTGACAGTCATACTAACACCTTCCACATGTTGTAAAATTTCGTTTGTTAATATACCTTCGTTATTTCCTTGGAACTCTTGTGTTCGTGTTTTCTTCCTTGGTCCTAAACTCGACCATAACAATATTCGTTCAAGATAAGTTTCAGTTCATTTCAAACCAGACTGAAAATTCATAAAAAAATATTTTCTCTTTGTATTATTATTTCGTGTAATATACCTTCGTTATTTCTAACTCTTGTTCTTCAAAATAAAATTCTTCCTTGGTCCTAAAAGGACCATAAATAATGGCCGAGTATTAGTTCACTCCAAACCAGACTGACAGTCATAATAACAATTTCCAATCTTGTATTATTATTTTTGTGTAATATACCTTCGTTAATCTACTCTTGTGTTCGTGTTGTTCTTTTTGGTCCTAACCTGGACCATAACAAAATCGATAATTCCGATAGTTAGTTCACTCAAAACCAGAAATACAGTCATTTAACACCTTCCATATCTTCTAAAAAAATTTTAATTAAAAGCAAATTTCACTCTTTTTCGTTTGTTTCTTTCCTTTTCCTAACCTGGTAAAATAACAATGGAAAAATAGATTTTTTCATTTAAACCAGACTGACAAACATTTAACAACATGATTATTACAGTAAATCCTTCGTTATTTCTATTTTAAATCTTCGTGTTGTTCTTCATTGGATCATAACCTGACCATAACAATAAATCCCAAATTTTCTATTCAAACTGAAAATATTTTTCGTTCAATATACCTTTTATTTATTTCTACATTTTGTATTATTGTTTCTGTAATTTCTTAAAATATTTTTCCAAAAAAAACTTTAATTTTCTTCCTTGGTCCTATCCTAAAATAATATTTTATTTTCTTATTTCACTTTGTTACCAGACTGACAGTCATAATAACAACTTTCTTGTATTATTATTTCGTGTAATATTCCTTCATTATTTCTTTCGAAATGTTCGTGTTGTTCTTCCTTGGTCCCTTGGTCAACCTGGACCATAACAATGGAATATATTTTCAATCCAGTTCGAAAATAATAACACTTCCAAATCTTGTATTAATAAAGGTTCCATATTTGGAATTTCTTAAGTCTTCGTTGTTTCCAAATTTATAATCATTATTCATTTATTTTTTTTTAACTGACAGTCATACTATAAGTTTCCATTTCTATTTTTCAATTTATAGTTGTCAAATTTCTTTGTTGTTCTTCTAGATCTCCAAAAAAAATCCGATAAAATTGAATTGACAGTTTTTTCTTTCCATCTTGCATTATTATTGAAACCATTTTATTTTAACTTTTGTTCTTCCTTTGTCCAACCTACCATAACAATGGCATAGTTGGGCAAACCAGACTGAAGTCATATTTCCACATCTTGTAAATTATTTCGTTAATATATATTCGTTATTTTACTTTGTTATTTCTACTTTCTTGTAACAATTATGTTCTTCCTTGGTTGGTAAACCTGGACCATAACAATGGAAATTTTAGTTTATATGAATCATTTTAACCAGACTGACAGTCATTTAACACCTTCCACATCTTGTATTATTATTTTTCGTAAATATGAATATACCTTCGTTATTTTTTTACTCTTGTGTTCGTGTTGTTCTAATAACAAACATCTCCTTGTTGAGAATAACAACCTCGACATAACAATGGCCGATAGTATTTCAAATCAAACCAGACTGACAAATACTAACACCTTCCACATGTTTATTATTATTTCGTGTAATATACCTTCAGATTTCTACTATTGTGTTCAGTGTTGTTCTTCCTTTCCCAGGACCATAACCATCACATAGTAGTTCAAACAAAACCATACTGAGTAGAATCAAACCAAAACTGATTTCAAAATTGTTTCTATTTTTCTTTAAATAAATTTCGTTATTTCTATTTTGATTTCGTTTGTTCTTCCTTGATCCCTTATTGAAAACAATTTGTATTTAATAAATTCAATAAACAAACCAGACTGACAGTCATAATAACAAATTCCACATCTTGTATTATTATTTTTTATTAATATACCTTCGTTATTTCTACTTGTGTGTTCGTGTTGTTCTTCCTTGGTCCTAACCTGGACCATAACAATTCAGGTTATTAGTAGTTCAATCCAAAATATTTTTTTCCTACTAACATTTCCACATCTTGTATTATTTTTTTCGTTAATATACCTTCGTTATTTCTACTCTTGTGTTCGTGTTGTTCTTCCTTGGTCTCCCTAACCTGGACCATAACAATAATCCGATAGTAGTTCAATCCAAACCAGACTGACAGTCATACTAACATACTTCCATATCTTGTATTATTATTTATTGTAATATTACCTTCGTTATTTTTACTCTTGTGTTCGTTTGTTCTTCCTTGGTCCTAACCTGGACCATAACAAATGAAGTTCCCGATAGTAGTTCAACCAAACCAAACTCAATAAATAAATAAAAAATCCATTGAATTTCAACTTTTTGAAGAAATTTTGTATCAGAATTTTATTTTATTCGTCTAAAATTCAAATTTCAGTGTGACTGAAATTTATTATTATTGGTTTTTAAATAAAAGAAACATTGAAAAAAATATACTTGAATTTTTTTTTTAAATAAAAAAATGCACAAACCAACAAAAACCATAGATTTATATTTCTTCCATATCCATATTATTTTATGGTATTAATTTAAAGTTAAATAATTCATTTTTGTTTATGATAAAATTCTTTTCTCAATTTCGACTGAAACAGGAAAAAAATTTTGATATTAAAATTAATTTACCATAAAATGATAGTCATACTAAAACCTTCCACATTTTGTATTATTATTTTTAATAATTTTTTTTTATTTCTACTTTTGTGTTCGTGTTGTTCTTCCTTTTCCTAACCTGAGACCAAGCTTTGAAAACTAGTTGATAGTAGTTCAAAATTAAACATAGACTGACATTCATAAAAAACCTTCCACATCTTGTATTATTTTTCGTGTAATATACCTTCGTTATTTCTATCTTGTGTTCAAATTTCTTCCTTGGTCCTTTTTTTGGAATTTTTAATCTAAAAAATTATTTTGTTTAAAAACTTAATCATGATTTTCAATAAAAAAACATTTCAAAATTAAAATCTTCTTTTCAATTTTTTTTTTAATTTTTTTTTAATATATTTATATAAATATGTAGTTCAAGTTCAAAAATAAAGAATTTCATTGAAACAATAAAAATAGATTTTTTTTATAATTTTTAGGAACTATGTCTTCTTTTCTTTTAAATCAAAAAAAATAAGAAAAATAAAATCCTTAAACCAGGTCCATTCAACAATATAACATTTTGAATATTATTTCGTTAATATATTTTTTTTTTTTATATTCTTTTGTGTTCGTGTTGTTTCTTCCTTGGTCCCTAACCTGGAAATAAAATTTTTTTAAATTCTAGTATGATCAAACCAGACTGAATAGTCATATTAATGTCATTCTTTTATTTTTATTATTTTCATTTTAATATACAATCGTTTTTTTATCTTGTTTTCAAATATTCTTCCTTAATCCTAACCTGGATATAACAATTCGATCGAACTTAGAATCCAAACCAAAAATTACAATCAACTAAACCTTCCACATCTTGTAAAATTATTTTTCGTGTAATATACAACAATATTAATTGTTTATGTTGTATTCATGTTGTATTCCTTGATTTCTAAATGATAAATAAGGAATCAAATTTATAATAGTTCAACCAAACCAAATTGACAGTTTATACTAACAATTTCCATATCTTGTAATTTTTAATTTGATTTCGTTAATATATATATCGTTATTTCTATTTGTGTTCATTGTTGTTATTCCTTTTGCTCAATCCTATTTGGAATAACAATTTTAAACATATTCCTTCTTCAAATATTTCCAACATATCATATATTCTAAAATACATTGAACATCTTATTTATTAAATCATTATTATATTTAATTTTACCTTCGTTATTTCTATCTTGTGTTCAATTGTTCTTTATATTGTTAAAATTCACCAAAATTCATAACAATAAAATATAAATCACTATTTTTAACAGAACATAATTACTCTGATATTTAATATCTTGTATTTCTTGTTATTTTTGTAATATATTTTCGTTCATTTTATTAATGTGTTCGTATTGTTCTTTTTGGTCCTTCATATTTACCATAATTGTGTTTAAAATTGTTCAAACCAAATATATAAATTTATATTTATTGATTTATATTTTAAACATTTATATATAATAAATATTTAAAATATATTTGGATATTTAATTTTATTAAATTTTAAAATATATCATTTCCTTTTTATTTATTTTTTGAATTTAAAATTTATTTTTCATTTTTTCAAGAAGATTTCATTTTAACATTTTTATATTTTCTGTTTTAATTTTTTAAAATTACAATTTCCATTTGGAAAGTTTTGAAAAATTATATATATAAAATTTCATATTTTTATATTTTTATTTTTTGTTATGGTTCCAAATTTTTTTTTCATAATATTTTTTTAGTTTAAGATATGAATATGGTTTTTTTCAAATAGTTTTTTTTGAAATTTTTTTATTTTCCTTTTTCTATAAATTTTTTTAAAATTTTTTTTTCTTTTATTTTCTTCCATATTTAAATAAAAATTTAAATGTTTTTAATTGATAAATTTGTTCAAACTTTTATTTATATTTTAAATAAAATGAATTAAAAAGTAATTTTTGTTTCAAAAATAAAATTAGAAATTTGCAATATTTCTTTTTCTTATTTTTTTATTTTTTTTCCATTTTAACAAAATCAGAATAAAAACATCATTATTTATTATCAAAATTTTCAAATCATTAAATATTTTTTCATTTGAATGAAAAATTGTGTTACCGTGACATGTTTTTCCTTTTATTTCATAAAATTTGTCAAAAGGTTTATTTTTTGTAAAAGTATCAATCATTTAAAACATCATTTTACAAATTTTTTTTTTTTATATTTTTTTTTTTATTTATATAAGAATATTTAAATTATTTAAAATTATTAAATCAACATTTCAAATAGAAATATTTTCAATTGTATTTTCATTATATATATTTATATCCCATTTGGTATTTATAATATATTTTGATTTTGTGTGTTTATAATTTTCTTATATTTGTTAATTATTAAAAATCATAAATAGTAAAATAAACAATTTTATTTTAAATCAAATTTATTTTTTATTTTTTATAACTTAGTTTTATTTAATAAGTTAAATTTTTTAAAATGTAATTTTCACTTAATCTGATAAAAACAAAATTGGAATATAATTTCCATTATAAATATTATATATATCTTATTAATTTAAATATTTATTTTAATTTTAAATGAAAATGATTTTTTGGTCCCTAAAAATAAAAATATAAAAATTGTAAAAATTTTCAATAAAGATTTAAATAAAAGATTAAAAATAAATAAAAATATGAAAAATTTTTTCTTTTCATAAACATTGAGGATTTTTAAACAAAAATAAATTTTATTAATTTTTTTTATTTAATATCATCTGGAATATTTTCATATTAAAATTTTTTAAAAAAAATAATAAAATATTTTTTATTTTTTTCACCTATTTTAAATATTTTCATTTTTTTTTTATTTATAAATAATAAATATATAATAAAATTATTATTTTATAAAACTATTTTTTTTTTCTATTTTCATAAAGGAATTTTAATTTTAAATGTTAAAAAAAAGTTATACTTGAATCATATTTTTGTTTTTGTCATTGTTTATATTTATATTTAAATATTTAAAAATTGTAATATGTTTAAAAATCACAATTTCTTAAAAAAAATTAAAAATTTATATTTATTTTATTATTTTTCTTAATTTTGATATAAGGCTTTAATTTTTTTAAAATTCATTGTGAAAAAATAATATTTTTTTTTTGTTTAATTTTTCTTTTTATTTATCCTATTAAATTTTAATTTTTTTTTTTTAAAAATTTCTTTTTACAATTTGAAAATAAATATGAAAAAATTTTTAAAAAAAGTACATTTTCTTGGTATTTTAATTTTTGTTTTTATTGTTTGAAATATAGCTCAAATTTAATTTTGATAATAGGTTTCATTTTGGCTCATTTCTAACAATAAAAACCTAGTATTTTTTTAAATTTGGGCATAAAATTTATTTTAAAAATCTTTGAATTTTTATTTCATTTTACTTGAAAATTCCAAAATGATTTTTTGCTATATCATTTTCCAAAAAATTTAAAATTTTTATAAATCTTTGAAATTTTTTTTTATTATTTTTTATTAATTTAAAAAAGAGTATATTTCATTTAAAAAGAAATTAAAAAATTTTATGTCTTTAATTACTTTTTATTTTAATTTTTTTTTTTTTTTGTTTTATTTTTTGAATAGTATATATTTTTTAACTGAAAATTTTGATAAAATTTAATTTTTTAAAAAAAATTTTTTTTCTTTTTTTTCTTAAGAAATTCAAAAGAAAATATTACAACATGACATTTTTTTTTTTTTTGAAATTTTTTTTTTTTTTTAAATTAATTTAAAATTATTTTATTCATTATATATTGATTCTCATTTCTTTTTTTAACAATTCATTTAATTTTAAATTTTCATAAAGTTTTAAATATTTTTTATATTGAAAAAATGTAATATATTTTATAAATTTTAACCCTAATTTTCCTTTAAAAAATTCTTTAATTAATGCTTAAAATTTTATTTCATTAAATATTAATTTTGTATAAATATCCTAAATTTTTTTTATATAAAAAAATAAATTTAAATCCACATTTGGGATCAAATAAAATTGATCCTCATTTTATATATTTTTATGAAATGGTTATTAAATAAAGGAAAATTATATATCTATTGATTCATCTTAATTTTTAAAAATTTTTTTCTTTTATTTATCTTAAAATTTCAAGTTCAATGAAAAATTATTAAGATAAAATTTGAATTCAAATATTTAAAAAATTAAAAAAAATTTTTTTCTAACAGTACAATATATTTATAAATTTTTGTATTGGATACATTTTGATTTATTTTTTATATTGCAAATTTTCAAAATATTTATATATAAAATGTTCAGATTTTTTTTTATTTTTTTAATTTCAATATTTTTTTTAAATTTTACAAATTTTCATAATTTCTGTATTTCATTGAAATCTTATTTATTTTTTGAAATTTATAGATAATTTTATATTTATATATGTATAAATATATATCTATAAATATCATAAAATTTTAATATCTTTAATTAGGTATTTTTTCAAAGTCAAAAAAATTTTATAAATATTTAATTTTATTGTTAAATATATTAAATATTTGTTCAAATAAAAAATTTTTCTTTAATAAAAATTATTTATCAGTTTTTTCTATTTTATGAAAAAACAAAGCATATTATATTTTTTATTTTCAGTAAATTTTTTTGTTTTTTTTTCCTAAATAAAACTTTATAGAATAATATATATAAGATAAATAAATAAAATTTTATATTTGTATTTTTTTTTGCTATTTATTTAATTTATTAAATATATGTTTATAAAAATATATTTTCCAATTATAGCATATTTTTTTTGAAATAAATTTTTAAAATTTTAAAAATTGTAAAACAAAATAATTTTATATGGTTTTTATAAATTTTAATATGATTTAAAAAAAAATAAAATAAAAATAATAGAAAAAAAATTTTCCAAAATATTTTAACTAAATCAAGAATTCATTTATAAAATTTATTTTTTTTATTTTTTTTTCTTTTATGTTATTTTTTTCCATTTTTTTATTAATGGATATTGATATATTTAATATATTAATTGTTTAAAATACAATTTAAATATTTTTGTCATTTAATTCATTATATTTTGAATTAAAAAACTGATTTGTTAGAAAAAAATTTATTTCAATTATCATTTTTTTTGAAATATTTCATATTTATATTTTTAAATATATTTTATATTTTTTATGAAATTTTTTAAAATTTTAAAGCTCATGTAAATAATATTTTATTCAAATTAAAAACATCTGAAAACATTAAAGTAAATGATTAAAAAAATTTAAAAAGAAGAATGATTAATTTCTTAAATTTAATTAATAAGTTGGAGAACCTAAAAAAAAAAAATAAAAAAGTTTTTTCGTCTTCATTAATTTAAACTTTTTCTAACATATAAAAAAGAATTATATATATATTTTATTTATATATTTTATATATTTTATATTTTTTTATTTAGGAAATTTATCTTAAAATTTTTTTTAAATTTTAAAAAATGATTTTATTTTAATAAAAATTTTTAGATATTCAAAAATTTTATCCAATTTAAATAAACATTGAAAGGTGATCTAGTTTATAATATCATGAATTATAAATTTTTTAATTTTATATTTAAAAAAATTTTAATTAAAAAAGTTTTAAATTTAAAAAAATATAAATATTTTTAAATTAAAAAAAAAAAAAAGAAAATCAAAATTTTTATTTAAATTTCATTATATATATATATAAAATAACATTCAAAAAAATTTTGAAAATATTTTAGAATAAAATTTTAATTATATTCAATATATTTATATTTTTGTTATATTTTTTATGAATTTGTTTTAAAACAACCAATTAATTTTTATTATGAATTTTTATTTTCTGTTTTGTAAATTATTTTCTTAAATTTTAATAATTTCAAAATTTTTTTTTTAAGGGAAATATTTTTCAAAAATTGAAAAAATTTAATAAAATTTTTTCAAAAAAATTATATATATATATATAAATTTTAACTATATTAAAATTTTCTATTAACATTTTATTTAAAATAAAATTTTTACATTTTTTATAAAATATTAAAATTGATGTTATATTTTTTTGCAAGTTACAAATTTAAATATTTTTTTTTTTGTTTTTATTCAATTTTCAAAGAAAATTTTAAAATTGTTTTAAATTCTTTATATTCATTTATTTTATTCTAAGTCAATACAATTTTAATCTAAAAAGATTTTCCTTTCTTTAAATTTATGAATAATAAACATTTTTAATTTTTTTTGAAAAAAATTTAATCAAAAATCATGTTGATTTTTTTTTCTAACATTTTAAATTAATATTATAAAAATTTTTAAAATTTATTCTTTGTTAGAAAAAATATTTTTTTTTAAACAAACTTTTAATGGATTTTTAAAATTGAATTTTTTAAATAATTAAAAAAAAATTCCTTAAATAAATAAATTTATTTATTAATAAATTTTGAAAAAAAAAGAAAATATTAAAAAAATAATTCTCTTTTTTTTATGAAAAATTTTTAAACATATAAATAATATTTTAACCATTTAACAAATTTTTTGTTTAAAAAATCAAAAATTGAATTGATTAAATTTTTTTTTTTTTAAAAAAAAATTTTTAAGTTTTAATATTAATTTTTTTTTTTTTATGTTTTTCTATTTAAAATCAGGAAATATGATTGAAGTAAAAACCTAAAATAAAACATAAGAATTCTATATGAGATAACTTATTTTGAATTCTTAATAAAAAATATTTTTCATTTTGAAAAAATTTTACTTTTTTTCAGAAAATGTCAAAATGAAGCATTTTTTTTTCAAATTTTAAAGTTTACTACATTTTTTTTAAATTTATTATAAATAATTTAAAATAATTTTTTAAACATGTAAAAAAATTAATTGTTGGATTTTTTTTTAGCATCATGGAAGAATTTAAAAATTTTAATATTTTTTTAAAAAAGAAAATCTCAGAATTGAAATTGATTTTTTTTTATATGAATTATTTTATAAAAAAATTTGTAAATTCTATAAATTTTTATTTTTTATTTGTTAAAAAAAAAGTTTTGAAAATGAAAAGTTTATTAGTATTTTGAAATAAATATATATATGGTTTGAATGTAAATTTTTTAAACCATTTGTTTTGTAAATTTAATAAATTGGTTATAAAAAATTTATTTTTTTTTTTAAAAATGTCCAAATAAAAGTTATTTATTCCAGTAATCATGACAATATGATAACTATTTAAAACACAGGCTAATTATGAAATGAATTCCCTAATTTTTTTTTAATTTTTAAAGAGATTTGTTCAATTTTTTTTGAACTTTAAAAATTTTTTTCAGAAATTCTTTTACATTTGTTTACAGATATCAAAAAAATGCACTTTCTTTAATATATTTTAAAAAATAATTTTGAATTTAATTAACATTGAAAACCATTTTTATAATAAATTTATTTTTGGAATTTTAAAATAATATTAAAAATGTAAAAATTTGAAAATTTAAAATATATCTTATAAATATATATATTATGATATATATATATATATTTATATATTATATATATATATTTTTTTGTAAAAAAATGTATATCAAACATTTTAATAAAATAACAATTTTTAAAATAAAGTGGAAAATTTTGAATATAATATAAAATTAAAATAAAATAAAATTTTTGATATAAATTTTTATTTATATAATTATATATTATTTATATGTGTCTTCTAAAACATCATTTATTGAACATCAAAGCTTTTTGGAGTTATTTTTAAATTTTTATATTTATGAATGAAATAAATATTAAATTGATAATAAATAAATCATTCAAATTTTTAAAAAACATAAAAAAAAAAAATCAATTTGCATTCAAGATCATAAATTTTTTTAACATTCCTAGCTCAATCAAATTAAAAAATTCTTTTGGATAATGTTGAAAATCTGTAAATCCATTTAAAAAATTTATTTAAATGAAAACCGATTTAATGCGGAACTGATCATATATTGAAACAATTTAAAATATTTTTTTTTATTTTATGAAATTCAATGTTTTTTGGCAAAAATTAATTTTGAAAAAAACATTTTTGAAAAAAAAAAAAAAGTTATTTTTGTATTTTTTCTTAAGTCTTTTCAAATCATAAATTTCAAAATATTCTTAAAAACGAAATATTTGATTTTTCATTTCATTTTATTTTTTTTTAAATAAGGCGTTTTCCAAAATTTTGATTTTAAATCCTTCATGGTTTTTATAATTTTTTCAATATAAAAAATTTTTTAAATATCTATATATATATCCCATATAATTTTGATGAATTAAAAATATATAATTCTTATTTTAATTAAAAATTTTTTTAAAGTTGAATTTATCTTTTTTGAAATAAAAAATTTTTCAAATCTGTCTATTTTTAGTATATAATCTAAATATAGATCCATTATTAAAGTATTTTGACATTTTTAAAATATATTTAATATTCCATTTTAAATTTAAAAATGTATATATCTCAATTTACATAGTTTTTAAATTTTTTTCATATTGTTATTAATTTTTAATTAAAATATCTTTTTTATTTTTTAAAAATTTATAAATTTTTTTTTTTTTTTTTTAAATCATTCATTGATTATTTGAGAAGTAAAGAAACCGTATACAAACATATATATATTTATATATTATAAATATACATTTTAATTTTTATGATAATTTATATTAAAAACTACTGAAATATATTGATATTTATTTTCAAAATTATTTCATTTACTCTTGTGTTAAGTGTAATTTGAAATCTTTTCCTGAAATAAAAACAAAAAAAAATTGAATTTATATTTTTTATATTTTATAAAAATATTTTGTTTCTTTATTTTTAAATATATAGCTATATATATATTATATATATAATAATGGTGCGATGGGTAAATTGTTTTTTATATTTTTAATTTTTACGTATGCATGTTGTTTGTTTTTGATTTTGTCGACTGCACAGTATAGTAGGGTCAGTTGGGCACCGTCTGTGAGAAAAAAAGAGCACCATGACGCAATTCACTCCACCAGAAATTTGAAAAAAGCATGCTGTACTGCTTGGCATTCACACTGGGAAGCTCCAATATGAACATTTCAGAGTGTTTGGGTGTCAATCTGAGGACAGTGCAGAGGATTCAGAAAGAGTTGGATGAATCTAATGGTGATTATGAAGGTTTGCAGTTCAGAAAACTCAGTGATGGTTCTGTTAAAAGAACTCCATTCATTTTTTGGTGAGGGTCTCAGACTCAACACAGAGGCCTACATCAAATTACCCGAGTTGGTAGTGCTGCCCTGGGTAAAGAGGGTGGCTGTTGGAAGACCCTATGTCTGGCAACAGGATTCTGCTCCATGCCATAAAAGCAAGAGAACACAATCATGGCTGTCAGATAATTTCTACGACCACATCACCTCTTGCATCTGGTCACCTAACTCCCCAGACTGCAACCCCCTTGATTATTATGTGTGGGGCACAGTTGAGCTAGAGACCAACAAAACTCCTATGATTTTTCATTTTTATGCAATTTAGACCATTTTATCCATCGCACCCTAGTACATTTGGAATGATATTTTTGTTTGTTTTAAATATTATTCCATCAAACATGGTCAACATATTTTGGCATTTTTGCAGAGTTTAATGTTATTTAGTGTTGGCTTTTTGTTTTTTATTATTATAGGTTCCATTAATTTTATATTTTTTTTTAACATGTGGATTAGGTTATTTATATTTGCATTTCCTACAGTTAGGTTTCATATGGAGTTTGAAAGGTTCCATGTGTATTTACCAAACGATGAGGAGCAAAATGTATTATTATTATCAGTAATAGTCGTATATATATATATATATATATATATATATATATATATATATATATAAAATAATATATTTTAACTGTAACATCTTCCAATCAACAAACTTTTTGCACTGCTATTCCCAGCTAGACTAAAAGCAGCAGCAATCATATTTTGCCAAGTAAATGACAGGTGTAAAGAAAGAAATTAATTTCACAAGAAGATATTTTATAATATTCTTTCTATATAACTGATTAGCAAAGAAAAATACATTAGTATTTTTATAAAGAAGAAAGTCATTGTGGACAAGGAATTGTGTGGGCAATACACGAATCAGTGTGTGTCTGTATGTGTGTGTGTGTGTTTATGTTTTGACACTAAGGCAAACGTTTCCCATAATACAGGAAACAAGGTCTTGTTGATGTCGCTTCAGCATGCTGGACAGAAAAGAAAGAGAGAAAGACGGGAAGTGTCCCCGTTTTTAATGTTCTTTGACAGCGCCCTCTAACGACTTTTTGACTACACTAGTAAAAACACAGGTGAAGAAAACACACACACACACACACACACACACACACACACACACACACACACACACATATATATATATATATATATATATATATATATATATATAGGACAAACTGAACGATTTTTGTGACGCGTTTCATCTGTTAGATTTTCATCGGACTGGGCTTTTGCTGACGTTACATAGTCTTCACATGCGCACGAAATTCGTCAACAAAGTCCAGTCCAATGAAACGCACCACAAGAAACTTTCCAGTCGTCATATTTTTTCTAAATACTGTTTGTTGATATATAAAATTATACAAATTATATACATATCATATAATTTATATAAGCAATTATATATATATGAGAACAATATCCATTTTCGGCCAAATCCTCAGAGATATAGACAAATCCTGAAGAAGGCCGAGCGTACAAGTGCCGAAATGTTGTGAATAGTGAATATGGCAAAGTCGATGAGGATAATAACCCAATAATGTAAATAATGCAAGTAATCATAATACCTCATCTCAGAGATATAGACAGATCCTGAATAAGGCCGGGGGAGTACAACGGTCGAAACGTTGTGAATATGGTAATGAAGATGAATGGCGACTACTCTGCGGACCATGAATTTTCTCCAGTTATTATGAATAAAGCATCTCAATAAAGCACCTCGTGTTGAATGTTTATTGTGATTCAATTTACCCCGATCTCATATATAGTGTAGAATGCTTGCTTCTTGAGTTTTGTAGTCACCAATGTTGAAGTGGTTAAATAGATCAATATGGCTGCGTGTTGAGAAAGGCAATAAACATTCATATAATATTTAAATTATCAAGGAAAAAACAATGAGAACCAATTTTGTTTTAACGAATAAATATATGTATATTAAAATTCAAATAATAATACAAAGTAGTTGAAATATGATTAAAAAGGGGAAAAATAGCTTCCCTTTAACTGTAAGGAAATGTTTTTTAGGAAGATTTGTCTGAGTAAAATGTTCAGAGTTCAATGTTGAAAATAGAATATTTCTTTTAGAAAATTGTTCACTTGTTGCAACTTTACAGAGATGATTTAACTTGGTATGTCAACTGAGAACTGGTGGTGTATCAAATAAAGTTTTCTATTGTGTGTATGTCCGTGCGGAGTGAGTAGGATGAAATACACGAGTGAGTAGATGAGATCTATTGTTTCTAGGTCACAAATCTGTGGTTCTGGAACTACTACTAACTGTTTTTTTTGTAATGCATCCAATATTTATATTACATAGGGTGGCTCCCAGCACAGACGCTGGATATATTTTGAATATACATGAAAATATCCCATTGGACAAAAAATGGACCAAGCAGCGATTTTATAGCAAAGCTTGTTTTTTGAACAAAGTGTAGGAAAAAATCAGTATTGTAAAATGCGGTAGATAAATTGTCCTATTATTTTTAGTATGTATTTATTGACCAATTAGAATCGGAGAAAATGTAGGCGGCACCACTTGTAGCATCCATTGTTAAAGACGTTGGAAAATGGTTGGTTGATTGTGCGCTCCAGAATTTACTTGATTACTTCTGATATATGCTCTATGTTTAAAAGAATCAGATCAGGCAAAAATGTTGCGTATCGCCGTCTAAAATGAGCTGGAGCTACCCAATCATCACTTTCCAGCCTCGTCCTGGTTATGACGATAAACTAAAATCCGGCATCAAGGCCTCTGATCAGCAGGTTTTTCAGGAGTGTGGAACCACCTTTAATTTTTATTGTTTGGTTTATTTGTTGACGCAAGGTGGTAGCACCTGTTAGGGTCCGAGCTATCGGCAAATAGTTAACCCCAAACTGGGATCAAGCAGTATGAAAGTATAAAGTGCGTTTATATAAAATAATCAGACCTGAGAGGGAAAAATGAAGGTTTACTGTCCAGTCTTGATATAGTATACATGTTCGGTCCGTCCTGGGTATGATGATAAACTACATCAGGTAGCAAGGCCTTTGATCAGGAGGTTCTAAGGAGTGTGAACCACCTCTTAATTGCTATTGTTCCTTGGTCCACCCTAAGCCAAGGTGGATAAATAGTGCTCTCTTAAAATGGTGTCAAAACATGAAACTATAAAAATACATTACAAAAGTTTCCAGTATTATATTTTCATAGTAAAAAAAAAAAAATTAGCAGCAATACATTTTTGGGAAAAATAAAATAATAAAGGTCACAATAAAATAAAATTGCGGCATTAAATGACCTATAAACCTGTCTATCCCTGACAGATTTCAAAACTATTTACTTGGACTTCTCGGTATGACATATTTTCCGCCCCCACAATCATTTTCACTCAGATGAAAACTCACAATTCTGTTATTACTGTGTTGTAGAGTAGAATCCGTCATATCCGGAATTTCTCATATCCGAATCCGTAATATCCGGAGTGCCTCATATCTTTCCCGCATATCCGGACATGATGTCACTGTCTGAACTACGTGAGTAATATGTAACTGATTTGAAATTTCTGTTTTGCAGGAAATTGACTTTGGATAATTGCTTATGCTTATTTCATCCGAATGGCTTATATTGGCTCAAAAGATGATTGATGGAAATAAAAGGTAAGCATGACAACGAGACACATCTGCAAATAATATAGCGACGGGATGCATGATCGTGATGAAACTTGGACTGAAAATGAAGAAAGATATTGAAAAGGTTGTCGGTTTTATGGAAAGAAAGCCAGCATTCAGCTGAATGCTATGACGATTTCAATAACGTACGCAGAGTTAAAAAGTATCTTTCGTTTAAAAAATTAAAGAATTCTACTGTATTTTCATGCCATATGTTCTAACGAGCTAAATTCATTAGTTCTACTAGTTCAGATATTAAAGCCAAAGTTCTGCTAATCTAACTACACAGGGTCGAACTAATTACCTTAGTATTCCATTGGGAAAACAATATTCCACTCAGCTTGTTTGTGCGACAACCCCTAAGTCGAGGCATCCCTGATCACTAATCTTAACCTCTTAGATCTCATAAATCTGCATTTGCTTGTCCTCTAATTTTCTTACAACATATTAATTCAGTAAATTCTCTGGTACCGAACATGCTGACGATTCTAGCGATACTGGCTGACAATCTAAATGACGCAGCCTTTGTCAATGCTGGTAAAACAGAGTTCATCTGCCTGAATCAAGATACAGCGACAGGCATGAACCGAAAAAAAATGAAGCAAGTAGATGACTTCAAATATTTGGGTAGATATATTGCCACCACTGAGAATGATGTCAATATTAGGCTGGGGAAAAAGGTTGGTGAGCGCTTAATGAGATTAACAAAATCTGGGGAATCAAATCTACCGGGAAACCTGAAGAGAAGCCTTTTCAGAGCTACAGCAGAGTCTGTTCTTGTATATGGGTCCTTAACCTGGATACCAACAGCCAATCAGGAAAAGGGGTTAAATGATGCTTACACACGAATGCTTCGAGCAGCACTAAACAAATCCTGGAAAGATCACGTAACAAAGAAAGAGATCTATGGCAACATATCTTTCCATCAGCAAATTAATACGCCAATAAATACTTGCTGGTCACTGTTGGCATAGAAAAGAAGAACTAGCTGGAGGCTTTCCTACGCTGGATCCTATCCCATGTAAAAAGAACACAAGGTCGACCAAAGCTGTACATTGACTATCTGATTGAAGAAGAATGAGATGCAGAATCACATTAGTTATTTTAGCTATACTTAAAATTAGGTACATGAAACTTTTATAACATTTTTTACAGATTCTTTCTATCGCAAATACAAATAAAGTTATAAATTTTTAAAGTGCTCACGAACTTTATGGACACTCTGCATATACTAATTAATAATTACTAACCTATCTATCTATCTATCTATCTATCTATCTATCTATCTATCTGCTTATAACAATAATAAAAATATCTAAATTTTGATTAAAAAATCCATCATAATAAAAAAAGAACAGAAAGTATTACGTAGAAAAATCTAGATGGAATATTAATCAAAATCATAAATAAACACAAATTAAACGCATTTTACATATCACCAAGAGGCTTATAGCCATATCACATTGAAACACCAGTTCCCGTAGGATCATTGAATCTAAGCAACGTCGAGATCGGTCAGAAGCCAGATGGGTGACCGTTTGAGAATACTGTGTGCTGTAGGCTTAGATAGGTGGGTGGTGTAGTGGAACGGAATTGTTAATCGGAGAACCGAGTTCCAATTCCAGTTGTGTTCGTTATATTCACATACGCGGAAATATATTTGGAAAAAAACGTATCGATCTATCTCTTCTTCTCTCCCCACCTATAGATTAATTATTATCACTGAATCATTATCTTGTTAATCTAAAAATATGTTCTGGCTTTTAAATAACCTGCAAAGGGTTAGTAAACCGTAGAAAATGAATGAATGAATCAATCAATCATCAGATCACCAACATTTATAATTTTTAGACATTCCTTTGAATGCTCAGTAGACAACCCCAAAATACGCTAAGGCACCCCCAACACACCAAATATCTCCAATGTACTCAAAACTATTATGTAATAATAATAATAAAATAACATTCACCAAAACTCACACTTACACCTTTGTGCAAATTAATTGAAACAAAACGAATAATTTCGTTATTATTTACTTTTATTTCGTATTTTTCCAATGAAACAAACTGCCGTGCACATGTTAGCACATGTTATATCCATTCTACAAATTTGTTCGTTGCAGACTGACCACAGATTTTCGATTAGACTTAAATTAGAGAGTTTACTTGGATTTGATCACTGGTAAGGCTTGCCAGTGTGTTTCTGCAGCGTTACAATTTTCGTACGCTTGGAGTAACGTCAATCGCAAACATAGCCGGACAACTAATCGACAGTCGAGACAATAGTGTCTTTGGCAGGATAAAATTTGATGCAATCACGGATGACTCAGTATTTTTCAAGACCAAACAACTTTCATCATACACCCCAAAAGAGATTCATATTGCTGCACACTACTGCAAATGTTATAATCTGAGTAAAACCAGAAATCGATACACACTGTTCCACCAGGATCTAAAATTACCGTATGGTAAAAGAAAATTTGTTTCAATTAATTTATAATTGTATTTATATATCCATCCTCACTATACACCAACGATTTCTCGATTCAACAATAAAATTTACTTTAATTGTAATATGCATTTAAAC
>CAHIKZ030004472.1:0-32872 GCA_903632075.3 Acanthosepion pharaonis | reverse complement strand
GACCAATGGTGTAGGGTGTGTCAAAAATCCAGCAGAAACCGTTCCGGTCTCACTCGTCACACGAAAACACACGGGCAAGCTGGAAAGACTTTACAAAACATGCCAGGCCCTGTATTAAAACATGCCAGACCCTGTACAAAACATGCCAGGCCCTGTACAAAACAACTTAGTTTATCACAACTGCTATAAGGATTGCAAATCACACGCAGGCTCCACCAGAGGTCATTGTCGTTCTTACGAGAACCAATAAAAAAAACCAAAAGACATTGGTTAAACTTGTCAGCGATGGTCATGATCGTTTAACGAGTGGACCGCCATCATATACATGTCTATTTCCGTTGACTTGTCTGAAGCATTGCCAAGAATCAAAATATGTGTACGCCAATTCTGATGTGACCTATTTTCGACTTTTTCAAACGCTGATTCAAGACAGTGTCACTATCAATGTAAATACGACGATTGAATTAAAACAGTCACGTTGCACTCGGGGCGAATGATGTAATTGACACGAGAATAATAATAATAATAATAATAATAATAATAATAATAATAATAATAATGAATAGCCTGTGAATAACGGATCTAATTACACAGGAAGATGATTCTTAAGAAAATGTATCTGACATTGCGACGATAAAACCAGGGAAGCAATTACACTATAATTATATTTTTTTTTCTATTTGAATATATGTCTTTAGTGAAGATAAGTCTGGAACGGAACGAAAATAGTTGAACAATGGAAAAGTCGAAATTGGTATTGTGATCACTCTCTTGCTTGATCAACGTTACCCCAAGAGGATGATTTCGCGCCAAAAATTCAGCTCGCAAAAACTGAGCGTAAGAAGAATTTGTCGCAATAACATTTCATTGAATTAAATAATGAAGTCATTTACGCAAATATAGTCCTATATTTCGTTATTTAGCATTTATAGAACTCTTTCGGTTTTAGAAATCTTTCAATCCTTTTTGATTTGGCTGTTGGCTCCGCTGCTATTTGTGATAGCAGAGAAGCCAACAGCCCTGAAAATTGAAGGCATTACTTGATTGCGTTCATGAAACTTCGAAGTCGGCATCACTGATATAACACTACTCAATTAAGTGATAAGTTTCTCCACATTACTTCTATTAACACTCTATCCTTACATTTTGATATCGAGCACTTTATGAAAAAAAACCAAAAAAACAAAGAAAACCTGCCTTCGTTCCACCAATAAACTACAAAAAAGAACCGGCAATATTGGCAGCTAAAATCTCTGACAATTTAATACTATATATATATATATATATATATATATATATATATATATATATATATATTGTCACCCAGACTGTTTCGCTGTATCACAGCTTTTCAGGGTGGCTAGACGTCCGATTGCTTCAAGCCGAGATCGAAGCCTGACCGATTTGGTATCAGTCGGAGATTCTACCCCTAGAATGGAAGGGCAATTTTAACTTTTGCTATGCTCGTTGCACGGCAGAGAGGAATGCACACACACACACACACACACACACACACATATATATATATATATATATATATATATATATATAGAGAGAGAGAGAGAGAGAGAGATGGATACGAATCTAACAAAATGATAGAAAAAAAGAACAAGTAGGAAACAGATCTTAATCTAACGTGTTTTAGATCCTAGTTTTAGGGATAATTAATTTGTTTTCAAGTTTAGTAGAAAGAGTGTTGAAGGGAAGGATTATGAATATTATGTTGTTTTTTTTTTGTTACATTGCTGTTGTTGGTGTCAAGATTTGGGGCTTTGTGTACTTTTTAGCGTTAAGAATGAAATGATGTGGGCAGTCTTCTTTTTATATGCAATTTTCTTTCAAGATATAGGCGATCATGGCGCTCTACTTCATCCTATCGCTTGTAGCTCACAATAACTTTCGTCCCTCTGCCACTTGCCCCAGATCAAGTACTATCATCCATTTGCTTTTGCCATTGTTATGCGTTGCTTTCCCTTGTCTGTCTTTCCCTCTATTCGACCTGTGAGTATCAGATTCGCCAAGACCTTCTTTCTCATTACATGTCCCAGAAATTTCAGTTGCCTCTTCCTTATGTTAAATATAAGCTTCCTTCTTGTTTGCACCCTCTCTAAGACCTCATCGTTGCTCACACGCTCGGTCCATGATATCCTTAGCATCCTTCTGTAGAACCATAACTCCGTTGCCTCGAGTCTCTTCTTCATCTTTGAGGAGACCGTCCAACATTCGTAAAGGAGGACAATGTCACTTTTCTCTTTTCTTTGTTAATAAAAAAAATCCTTCTGCCTTGTAATACTCTGCCTTGTAATACTCTGCCTTGTAATACTCTGCCTGGCTATTGGAATACGTCTTTGGCCCAATACGTCTTCGAATCTCAGCGTCGCACTTACCGTCCTCCGTCAAAACACCTCCCAGAGATTTAAGCACGTGCTTCATTTTAGTGTCCCCCGACCTGCAAATCACATTTCGGGCTCATCTTTTCAGTGATGACCATGCATTATGTCTTCTTGTAGTTTATGCTTAGTCCATTCTTCTCGCTCTCCTTTGCTATCTTCTGTAGGGGGTGGGGGGTTGTAATTTCTTTTCTGTGTCTGCTATCATGAGAAAGAAGGTCTTGGAGAATCTGATACTCACAGGTCGAATAGAGGGAAAGACAGACAAGGGAAAGCAACGCATGACAATGACAAAAGCAAATGGATGACAGAACTGTGTCATCAGCGTATCTTACAGTGCTAAGATTGTGGCCGCCGATGCTGAATCTCAGTAGGATTTCCAGTTCTCTTAGAACTGCCTCGCTCTATATGTTGAATAGTTTCGATGAGAAGACACATCCTTGCTTTTACACCCCTTTCTATTTTTGTATATTCTCTGAACTCGTTCTCTATACTAAATTTTTATCTCAATGTATTTCTCTTATGTATTCTGTTCTGGACTACATATGCTAAGGTCTTCAAGTAAACTTATCATGATCTTTTTTTTTGTTTGTGGCGGAAATAGAAATTAATTAGATGGTTTTCGATTGTTGGTTTGCGTTAAACTCTAAAATCAAATCTGTTATCGTTACGCATTAATCGAGATTTGTTTACTTAAAATTCATGCGTGAATTCGATGGTAGGTTTAGTGTTATTAAGTTTTTTTTTTCTTTATCATGACGAATAGATATATATGATGGGGACAATATAAAAAAAAGTCATCTATGTATCTTAGGTAAATGGGTTATTTTGGTATCATCAGTTTAAATGGACCGGACTCTAAAAATTCTCGCAAACGACTAGCAAGGACACAACTCATAGGTGATCGCTTAGGTAAGCGGTTAGTGATTAGTTTACATAGTTTTATAATTTTATGGACAGGTAGAGGATTTTGAAACTGATTCATTTGGGTATAGGGACTTCATATCTAAGTTATTCATTACCATTTTCCTTGTTTTCCAAGTTTATGTCCCGTATCGTCTGGATTAATTCACCAGAATGGATGCATCGCCTGTTCTTGAATTAAGATAATCTAATACAGTAGGTACATTTATTGCCTTCACATCAGTTCGATTCTTTTTCCGTTCGGCACTTCATCCATTCGACAATTTGTTCATCCGATACTAAGTCCGTTCGATACTTTGTCCGTTCATCGTTTTGTCTTTCTACACTATGTCTGCACGCGGTCTCTTATAGGTTTGACTAGCCGTCTTGGCGAACGGGTGTGCCGGGAAACGAGTATTATCCGTTCATTTCAGTAACAGACTAGCACGTTCTTATGAAGCGCCCAAATTCACATAGCGTTTATTTAACTACACAGTGGCGGGTGTTATATGGCTTATTTACAGCTAGGTACGTGAACTTAATTAAAATGAATTTAGTACACGATTGTAATAAATTTTATCACACGCTAATAACAGACTGCAAGTAGCTTCGTGCCTTTGTCAGTCACATTATTCCCCTCCTCTATCGCTATTTCCATAGAAAGTGCACAGACGAACTACGTTTCATCCTTAGACCCCGTCATGCCACGCAGAGTGGAGAGACCCACCCTTCATCACTTCATTGGTGAGATATGTCCCACTTAAGTAGATTCTTCTGACAAACCCTTACATTGTAGAAAAAAAAACAACTCCCAAGTAGGTGATTTTTTTGCAGGCTTAACAAAATCAAGTCTAGGGTTAACCGTTATCTTCCTCTCATATCCACATAAACTTCACCTCCTATTCTCCATAGTACAGGTTGAACATCACTGTATTTACTTGACCCCCGACTGAGTCAGGTTGTGACGCAAGGTCGGTTTTTAACGTGGGGACCCCGAGTGATTTCATTCGGGCTGCTGGTCTTAGCTGGTCATAGCTTATCCAAGCTGGTTAGAGCTGGTCTAATCTAGTCATAGCTGGTCTTAGCTGGTCAGAGCCGGTCCAAGCTGTGATACTACCAGCGCAGGGACGCATCCTTGTGACCGGTAAGTATCAGAATGTGTATACCATTCGAGAGAGAGGTTTACACACTCCACAGGTTGAACATCACTGTAAAATAAAATAAAACGTTCGCTTTTATATAGCCACCACATTATATAACGTTTATAAATTCAAGTACTCAGGAGGAATATGGTTTTAGGATCATAAGTCTAGTTATTTTGCATCGGTTTGCTGAAAACAAATGTTTGTTAGGTACGTCGGTTGCATATATTGAATAAATAGTAATTGGCATGTAGAAAAGTCAGTCATGGTATGCGCCGGCTGTTTCTGTTGCTAGAGACAGTAACTCTAATGTTACTATTGAGATAATATTATTGCTGGGGTTCTTTTTGCCGCCATTTGTATTAATGTAAGTATTTTATCTGCTGCTAAAAACGCCGTAAACACGACCGGTAGGAAGTTGGTAAAGTGCGCGAATTCTTGTTATTTCGATTTTGTTTTTAGTTTTCTTTTCATTTCCGTTATTCTTCATTATATCTTCATGCAGAATCGTTAGATAAGTAAAGAGGAAAGCCAGTTTGAAAAATAAACGCTCGATACATATGTATATTTCCCAACAGAACTGTTTCAACTTGAAGGAACACAGCAAATCAGTGTGATTTTCGCTCTTCGGCATGGCGACTCTCTTTGTCTACTAAGATATTTATTCCTGAATAAACAGAAAATGCGACACAAGGCCGAAATGTGGAAGGGGAAATGGAAGGTCTTCTGTCTTAACTTTAACTTAGCTAGCCACAAACACTGACCCAATCAAACTAATAATATTCCTTTGCAACAAAACAGTACATTCTTACGTACCTTTGTCACTGCATCGACCTTAAAACCTCAATGTCTCCATGAAAATACTAACTAGTCCCCATATGTACAATTTATCGTCTTTGGGGGAGGGTAATAAAACAACAATTTAAAATTTTAAAAACTAACCCCAATGAGTATTTACAATATGAAATAAAACTACTTACAAGAAACTAAACAAAATCATGTTAGTAATAAAAAACCACAATTACTAAATGTGACAGAAACATCAGTTAACTGGACGCACGTTGTCTACTAAGGTGTCTAAAAGAGTTCATATATATATATATATATATATATATATTATATATAAAACTATATATATATATATATAAAATATATATGGTATTCAGTGTATTTTTTTTACATGACGAATATATGTGTGTATATATATATATATATATATATATATATATATATATATATAAATATGAATATATATTATATATAAAGAATCAATCAATCAAATATTAATACGATTAATGGCGAAATCACTTCGCTAGTAGAAACATAATGTATGTATTAAATACTGTTAATCCATTGAATGATGTGATCCTCATTTATAAAACAGTTGTCAGATGTTTCTAGTGTATATTTTTTTAAGTTAAGCAAGTACTTTCGAAGAATCATTCCTTCAACGTCAAGCTGAAATTTTTTCCTTTAAAGTTCATTTGTTATTATTTCGTCTTTAAGTTTTAACTTGATTCTATCTCTTCAGGACAGATTTCTGGAATGGCATCTTGAAGGTAGCATCTTTAAAAGTTGGGTAACATTTTTGGTGGCGTTTGGAGTTTCACAATGGACAATCAAGATGATAATTTTCTTCTATGTGCCGTGTCTCTTCAGGATGTAGACAGTCATGGCTCTTCACAATTACCTCCCCTTTATAGCTCTTAGTAAAGTTAGTATTTTGGCTTTCTCTCCTAATCCCTGTTCTGCTAAACATTTAGTCAAGCTTGTTAGGTAGGTTATTCGGGGCTTTTCTTTTGTCTCTCTTGACTTCAATATTTCCTGTGAGTATCAGTTTCTCCAAGCCGTCTTACCTCATTATGCGCTAGGAAATTTCAACTGTCGATTTATGGTGCTATCTATATTTTTGTTTCAATTTTCTCTAAAACATCGTTGTTGGTCACATGTTGAGGCCATATTATTCTCATAATCCTTCTGTAGATCTAAATTTCGGTTGTCTTAAGTCTCTTCTTCATCTGCGAGGAGATTGTCCAGCATTCATTGCCATGTAGGAGGACTGATATTACATAAGAGTTAAGTACACTTTTCTTTGTTTCTAACGAAATTTTCTTGTTTCTTAATACCGTCCTGAGTATGATGATAAACTACACCCGCGTCCTGGTTAAGACCATAAATTACGTTTAGCAGCAAGGCCTTTAATCATGAGGTTTTGAGTAGCGTGAAAGCATTTCATGATTGCTGGTGTTCTCAGGTCCACCCTGACCCGGGGTGGTTACATCTGTTAGGGTCCCAGCTATGGGCAAATAGTTAACCCCGAAACTGGGGTAAAAACACTATGAAAGTGTAAAAATAGGTTTTAATACCAGAAATACTTTAAAAATTATTACCAACAATAAATTTTTGAAGAAAAAAAACTATTACAAGCAATACATTTTTGAAAAAATATTACCAACAATTTTTTTTAAAATAAATATTACTGGCAATACATTTTTGAAAAAAAAAACTATTACCAGCAATACATTTTTGAAGGAAAAATATCACCAGAAATAGATTTTTGACAAAACAAAATATTACCAGCAATAAAAAAAAATTGTCGGCATTAAATAGAGGATGATATGCCAATCTACAACCAAAGAATAAAACAAAATCCTAAAAAATAAAAATAACTAAACCAAAACAGAATAAATCAAACAAATCGAAACCAAAGAATATTCTATTCATACGAATCTATCCTAAAAATGTTGTCGACATTAAATAACCCATTGAAGTTGATATGCCGCAAAATAAAATAAACCAAACCAATCTAAACCAAAGAATACATATTCTATTCATACGAATCTATCCTAAAAATATTGTCGGCATTAAATAACCCATTGAGGTTGATATGCCGTAAAACAAAAATAAACCAACCTAGTCTAAACCAACCCTATTCATAAATCTATCCAAAATGAAAATAATCATGATTCTATTCATACATAATTCATACGAATCTATCCTAAAAATGTTGTCGGTATTAAATAACCCATTGAGGTTGATATGCCGTAAAAGAAAATAAACCAAACCAATCTAAACCAAAGAATGCAATTCTATTCATAAATCTATCCAAAAATATGTTGAAAATAACCCATATTGATATTCAAAACAAAATAAAACAAAGAATCTAAACCAAAGAATACATATTCTATTCATACGAATCTATGTTAGAATTGTTGTCGGCATTAAATAACCCATTGAGATTGATATAACGTAAAACAAACAAAATCAAACCTGTTTCTAAATACGTTGCTTAGCTTTTCGAAGGCATCTTTCGCTATCCCAATGAGCCTTCGGATTTCCGTGTCACACTTTCCGTCCTCAAAATTTTTTGATGTATCTCATTTGCAATTCGCTCATTGGTCTCTTCTTTGTCCTTTACTATCACTCTTTTTATTTGAGCTTCACTCCGAGATTAATATTATTCGAAGGCGAGGCAGTAATCTGTTTTTTTTAACACATTGACTGTCAACCACGGATTATCCCATGGTTGGCAGTTTTTATTATGACACCAACTACGAGTTAACTCGTGTTTGGCATTTTCTGATATATTTTCATCTGCGGGTGCCAACAACAACGTATTTATTCGCAGTGATACTTTTAGTATAGAAACAACGTTAAGACTTAGTTGAAGCTAGAAATCAAATCAGAAATGTTTTTATTGCCTAAGTTAGCTAATGTAAACTCAGCGTTTGAGGTCAGATTTCATAATTGACCTCTGGCAGTCAACATGTTAAACAGAATATCTGATGATACAAGAGAGCACAGGGAAAAAGGGGATCATGCCTTTTCGAAGGGTATTGATGCCAAGTGAATAGAAATAGTCTTAATTAACCTCTGGCACTCAATGTGTTAAGAATTGACCTTTGGCAGTCAATGTGTTAAGAAGTGACCTCTGGCAGTCGAGGTGTTGTTAAGCCACTTTTTTATCATACGTGAAATAATCACATATATGACTTCCAGTACAAAAATCTGTGGTAGAGTGGTTTTGCTAAAATGAAATCTTTTCAGCTATATGGTCGAACTCCCTGCCTTCGAGTGTTAATTGACCTCCTCAAGTCAACGTCAAAGAATTGACCTCTGGCAGTCAACGTAAAGAATTGACCTCTGGCAGTTAAAGTGTTAAGATTGACCACTTGCAGTCAACGTGTTAAGAATTGACTTCTGGCAGTCAATGCGTGAAGAATTGACCTCTGACAGTTAATGTGTGTTAGTCAACGTTTAAGAATTGACCTCTGGCAGTTAATGTGAAGAATTGACCTCTTAAGTTATTGACATGAATTGACCTCTGGCAGTCAATGTGTTAAGTATTGACATGTGAATTGACCTCCTGTGACAGTCAACGTGTTAAGCATTGACCTCTGTCAGTCAACGTGTTAAGAATTGACATCTGACAATCAACGTGTTAAGAACTGACCTCTGTCAGTCAATGTGTTTAGAATTGACATCTGACAGTCATCGTGTTAGGAATTGACTTCTGGCAGTCAATGTGTTAAATTGATATCTGGCAGTCAACGTGTTAAGAACTGAAGAAATGTTTTAGAATATCTGACAGTCATCGTGTCAATTGACTTCTGGCAGTTAAGAAATTGACATCTGACAGTCAACGTGTTAAGAATTAAGTCAATTTTAGAATTGATATCTGACATTCATCGTGTTAAGAATTGACCTCTGAAGTCAACGTGTTAAACGAAGCCACTATTTTTATTACACGTGAAATGATCACATATATGACTTCAATACAAAAAAATTTCATCTGCAGGCACTGAAAAGAAGTTTATTCGAAAGTGCTACTTTTAGTGTGAAAACAATATTAAGACTTCAATTGAAGCTAAAAAATCAACCCATAAAAACGTTTTATTGCTCAAGTTGGCTATTATAAAGTTCAAAGTGTCTTGACCTCTGACATTCAACGTGTTAAAGATGACATTAGTGTTCCCAATACGATTTTTAATTTCTTAACGATGTCTGAATAAAAAATCTGAAGGTTCAGTGGAATAACGAAAGACATTTTTCAGAAGCTGTGAAGACGTAATGGGAATAAATACATAGAAAAAAGTTATGAAATGTTGCTTAATATCTAAACTCTTCCATGGCAACGGATCTTGGACAATATGGAGTGGATATACTTGCTAGGTATGATCATTCAAGTTTAATAAAATATTTCTATTTCTATGAAGATAGGATTGCAAACTAAAAAATCTAACCTAATGACGTCAAATTTAGATACGTAGAAAAGTTTTCAAAAACATTATTGCGTCATTTTTTTACAGGAACCAACCTAATACTTAATTTAGATAGACTTTTACCCGTATTAATTTTCTGTTTAAATCTTTTGTTTGTCTTAGTCCGTTAGTTAGCACGTACCTTTTGAGAGAGCAAATCGCCTCGCGGGGGCTCTCTACACAACTGGGGCATTCCTCCAGGATTCTTCTGGAGGGGATTAGTTGGAAAATAGAAGTTTTATTTCTATTTATTTATTTTTTTTTTACTCGTTCCATGTCGATGGCTTTCTCTCATCCTTTGCTTTGTCCCCATCGTTGCGTGACATCTGTTAACATAGCGCTGGTATGAATGGCTATGACAAGCTTAGACAATATAAGAGCAGCTTAGACCAGCGGCCCGAGTGGAAACACGTCCTGTCAACACATCGTAAATAATGGACTATTCCGTTTTAAACGCGAGGAAAAGATATATCTGAACCGCTATTCAGTGAGAAAATGAAAAGATGCAAAAAGAAATAAAGAAGATTGAATGGGCGATGAAACAATTTTGCTTAACGCCCATGTCAGTATTTGAGTAAAAAGTTTGCAATTTCACATTTTCTTCATTTGTATCCCCTTACTTCTTTTAAATAACGACCGGTATTCGTTTTTAGGATTTTCATTGCAATATTTTGGTAAATTATCAATAAGTGTAGATAGGTTCGCCAATCGTCCGGTTCACACACCTCCTCGTTCTTTAGAACATGAGTAGACGTTTACTAATTGTGTGCTGTTTAGGATTGGGTTTCCTGTTCCTTCTAAAATTTGTTTCAGCTCTATACTCCTAACGTTTGCGCCTGCAATCTTATTCACCATTTTATTTGTTCTCTCCCCAGTCACTATTTGTAGTTCCGTTCGCCTATCGTCTTGTTTACATTCCTCCACGGTTTTTTGAACAACAGTAGAATATTATCACTTATTTCCGGTTTCGAATTGAGTTTCCGGCTCCTTCTAAAGTCTGATTTTGCTCCTATCATCTGCGCCTGAACTCTGAAATCTTATACACTATTTCATTTTTTTTCTCTCTCTCTCTCTCCTATCAATAGGAGTAGATACGTTCGTCTATCGTTAGGATGACACACGTCCTCAATCTTTTGAAAAGAACTCGAGGTTTACCCCTTGTTTTCTCTTTCGGAGTGGGTTTCCGGTTCCTTCTAAAGTCTGATTCAGATCTATTCTCTTAACGCCTGCGCGTGAACTCTGATATCGTCCGGTTCACACTACTCCTCTGCCTTTTACAAAGGAGATAAGCTCATCGATGCAATTGGGCAATTTCAAAGAGGTAAATTACAGTCTTGGAGCGCGCAAGAAGATTATCCAATGATTAATTTAAGAAGATCCGTTAGAGAATCCAAATAGCAAACCCGTGAAAATTTCACCACTATTGAGTGTTATTTTTTATTTGAAAGACTTGGTTTACCGTCCCAGCATGATTTTTCTACCCTGGACAGCACCTTCCACGGTAAAAGGGTCTGTGGAAAATTAACGTCAGCGCTTCGTTGGTTGTGTGGACCAGTCAACTTTGAGGCCTTAGCATCAAGAGCCATTGTCGAGGGCCAAGAGGCATTGATCAACCTGTTACCGATAATGAAACCCGTTTAATGAGTCGACCATTATATATCTGTACATTTCCGCTGACTATTCTATAGTGAATATTTGTTTGTCTTATAAAACTACACAGTTACTTCTTTTTACACTGTTTGCATTCAGACTATTGTCCAAACCGTTGTTTCTGTAATCGCAACATTACGGCCGTTGTGCCCTTCGGTCTTCATCAGGTGTGTATCGATCAGGGTAACTTACCGAAAATTCTAAACTGAACCCTTTATTTAACTCTTTTCTTGTTCCACTGCCCATATTTAGGGATATCTTATCTAATTCTTATTTTAATACTGCTCAATTATTTCTTGCCTTGTTTCCACTGCGTTCAAGTACACACTGACCAGCCCAGGGAATGAACACCCAATTACTACATCATCAAATTCATGAACCAAAACTTTATATCCACTAGGCTATTGTTCAGCAGATTAAATAGAATCTTCAGTTCAGAATTCCTTGTAGGTTAACCAGACCGCTATACACCCGATGAAATTAAAAAAAACCTTTTGCCGCACTGATACCTCCAACGCTAATTGACATCATTCTGGGCTTTACATGCTAGTATGTTGTATAACGCGTATGTTAAGTGAAAATTTCAAAACCTACTGTATTGTTCTAAACTCCGAAAATTGACCTTATTGAGGAGTGAGTTGTATCCCATCGGCATTGATTCATAACATCTGTGCGGAGTCTTTTTTTAAAATTTTAAACTAAAAGACGCACGAAGAGTGTGAGTAGGCTTGTGAGAACGTGTAAGTATAAACTCCTCGCTGCTCCAAAAATCCTTACGTCAAAAGACTTTTTAATTATTTCATTATTTATTTCACCTGACTGAAAGAATTTTAGAAAAAAAAAGGTAGATTATTTACAATATTCGGACTATTGTCCTCATCTTTGTCGCCATATCTATAAAAAGAATACCCGCTCGGCCCTGTGGCTAGGATCAAAGTGTAGTATCTGCGCTTTGTGAGCTGCCGGGTCGGGTGTCTGTCGAACTTTCTGCTTGCAGAGGGGAACCCGGACGAAGCTCCGCCGAAGGTAGGGTTTCGTTCGGGGAGGTTAACGGAACTGGCCCGCTTGGACGGGTTTAGATGGGTTTTTATTTTTGGCTGGGCCTACGGGCTCAGAGATACCCACATTAAAAAGGCCTTGTGCCACATTCGGTCCCCGTGGGTGGATTGATAAATATCATCTTTGTCGCCATATTTTTTACAACGTTTCGTCCGTTCTACGATCCGGCCTTCTTCAGGTGGTTGAAATATCGAACTGAACCCTTTATTTTGCTCACTGGTGTAGACTGTTCTATCCACGTGCCATGTTTAATGGATGTCAGTTATCAGTTATCTCCTGTTAATTTCCCTCTGAAAGTTCTCCACTGCCTTAACCGGGTATTGAACTCACACACTTTGGGTCCTGTCACTGGATCTAACCAACGCCTTTATCCACTATGCCATGAGTCCTTGAGGACAATAGTCCGAATAATGTAAATAATGTACATAATACCTCATCTCAGAAATATAGACAGATACAAAAAGAAGGTGTTAGTAAGGAGAGAAGACAATAAAAGAACAGGAATTAAGAAGGCAGAATATAACAATTGTCATTGAATATACATTTTTGAACATCAAGTTTACCGGAAAGCGAGAAGCCGGAAGTTCCACAAGTGAGTATTACGATAGAAGAAAATGTTTATGTATAAACTCAGCCAGAAACTACAGTGTTCTGGAGATTCGAGAACAATCCAGAATATTCAACTTGTCTAAGCAATGAGCGTCATATAGTTTTGAAACGGTAAAATATGACACCCGATAGACTGTGTAATTCGCGATGTGCCAGTTAGAAGTCGTTTACACTTATTTTGACCATGAATCATCATACTGTGTTAAAATTGTCTGGAATTATGAAAGGTTTCAAATATCCTGCTGCTGCCAAGGATGTTAAGCGTGGCTCCCCGGGGAACGGCGATGTTCACTTTGGAAATATCTTGGTGATTGTAATAACAGCGTAAGACTTGTCCTTTAATATGATTGTTATAATAAATACATTTTCAAATTCAGACTAATAGTGTCTGCTGCCTGAGTCTGGGGATCAAGCGGCGGTAAATGTCTGACTCGATTCTTTGAATTCATGCCGATACCAATATTTCTTTCGCTGTGACAATATCAAATCGTTCAAGAATGACCAGCTTTTCATGTTCTCTCTTAAATGTGTTCAGACCGCAGAAGTTTTATATAAGAAGGTGGCTTACATTTACCTTATCTCATCTGATATACACCGAATATTCTATTTAAAATACTATATCCTGCAGGGTATATGGTACATCTCTCTTCCCATCTTTCTTTTCTTAATTATCTGTGAATTGCCATGACTTCTTGGGAAAGATAGTGAAGTGGTTTCCGGTTGCCTTCTCTACAGATTTCTTTTCTTTATTATCAGTGAATTGCCATGACTTCTTTGGAAAGATAGTGGAGTGGTTTCCGTTGCCTTTTCAACAGATTCCTTTTCTTTATTATCTGTGAATTGCCATGACTTCTTGGGAAAGATAGTGGAGTGGTTTCCCGTTGCCTTCTCCACAGATTCCTTTTCTTTATTATCTGTGAATTGCCATGACTTCTTGGGAAAGATAGTGGAGTGGTTTCCCATTTCCTTCTCTACAGGTTCCTTTTCTTTATTATCTGTGAATTGCCAGGACTTCTTGGGAAAGATAGTGGAGTGGTTTCCCATTGCCTTCTCTACAGATTTCTTTTCTTTATTATCTGTGAATTGCCATGACTTCTTGGGAAAGATAGTGGAGTGGTTTCCCATTGCCTTCTCTACAGATTCCTTTTCTTTATTATCTGTGAATTGCCATGACTTCTTGGGAAAGATAGTTGAGTGGTTTCCCATTTCCTTCTCTACAGATTCCTTTTCTTTATTATCTGTGAATTGCCATGACTTCTTGGGAAAGATAGTGGAGTGGTTTCCCATTGCCTTCTCTACAGATTCCTTTTCTTTATTATCTGTGAATTGCCATGACTTCTTGGGAAAGATAGTGGAGTGGTTTCCCATTTCCTTCTCTACAGATTCCTTTTCTTTATTATCTGTGAATTGCCATGACTTCTTGGGAAAGATAGTGGATTGGTTTCCCATTGCCTTCTCTACAGATTCCTTTTCTTTATTATCTGTGAATTGCCATGATTTCTTGGGAATTATCTGAAGATTCTTGGGAAAGATAGTGAGTGGTTTCCCATTTCCTTCTCTAAAGATTCCTTTTTTTTATTATCTGTGAATTGCCATGACTTCTTGGGAAAGATAGTGAATGGTTTCCCATTGCCTTCTCCAAAGATTCCTTTTTTTTATTATCTGTGAATTGCCATGACTTCTTGGGAAAGATAGTGAATGGTTTCCCATTTCCTTCTCTAAAGATTCCTTTTTTATTATCTGTGAATTGACATGGCTTTCTTGGGAAAGATGAGTGGTTTCCCGTTGTTTCCCAAGTTGCCTTTCTCCAAAGATTCCTTTTAGTATCTGTTTTAATCTGACAATTGACATGACTTCTTGGGAAAGATTGCCGAATGGTTTCCCATTGCTTTCTCCAAAGATTCCTTTTCTTTATTATCTGTGAATTGACATGGCTTTCTTGGGAAAGATAGTGAATGGTTTCCCAGTTGCTTTCTCCAAAGATTCCTTTTTAGTATTATCTGTGAATTGACATGGCTTTCTTGGGAAAGATAGCCGAATGGTTATAAGTTGCTTTCTCCAAAGATTCCTTTTTTAGTATCTGTGAATTGACATGGCTTTCTTGGGAAAGGTTGCCGAATGGTTATCCAGTTGCTTTCTCCAAAGATTCCTTTTTTTATCTGTGAATTGACATGGCTTTTTTGGGAAAGATTGCCGAATGGTTATAAGTTGCTTTCTCCAAAGATTCCTTTTTTTATTATCTGTGAATTGACATGGCTTTCTTGGGAAAGATAGCCGAATGGTTATAAGTTGCTTTCTCCAAAGATTCCTTTTTTAGTATCTGTGAATTGACATGACTTCTTGGGAAAGATTGCCGAATGGTTTCCAGTTGCTTTCTCCAAAGATTCCTTTTTTTTATTATCTGTGAATTGACAATGGTTATTTCTTGGGAAAGATAGCCGAATGGTTATAATTTGCTTTCTCAAAGATTCCTTTTTTTTAGTATCTGTGAATTGACATGGCTTTCTTGGGAAATAGTAGCCGAATGGTTATAAGTTGCTTTCTCAAAGATTCCTTTTTTTATATCTGTGAATTGACATGACTTTCTTGGGAAAGATTGCCGAATGGTTAAAGGTAAGTTTATAAGCTTTCTCCAAAGATTCCTTTTTTAGTATCTGTGAATTGACATGGCTTTCTTGGGAAAGGTTGCCGAATGGTTATAAGTTGCTTTCTCCAAAGATTCCTTTTTAGTATCTGTGAATTGACATGGCTTTCTTGGGAAAGATTGCCGAATGGTTATAAGTTGCTTTCTCCAAAGATTCCTTTTTTTTATTATCTGTGAATTGACATGGCTTTCTTGGGAAAGATTGCCTGAATGGTTATAAGTTGCTTTCTCCAAAGATTCCTTTTTTTTAGTATCTGTGAATTGACATGGCTTTCTTGGGAAAGATTGCCGAATGGTTATAAGTTGCTTTCTCCAAAGATTCCTTTTTTAGTATCTGTGAATTGACATGGCTTTCTTGGGAAAGATTGCCGAATGGTTATAATTGCTTTCTCCAAAGATTCCTTTTTAGTATCTGTGAATTGACATGGCTTTCTTGGGAAAGATAGCCGAATGGTTATAAGTTGCTTTCTCCAAAGATTCCTTTTTTAGTATCTGTGAATTGACATGGCTTTCTTGGGAAAATGGTTATAATTGCCTCAAAAGAATGGTTTTGACATGGCTTTCTTGGGAAAGGTTTGGTTTCTCTTTCTCCAAAGATTCCTTTTTTTAGTATCTGTGAATTGACATGGCTTTCTTGGGAAAGATAGCCGAATGGTTATAAGTTGCTTTCTCCAAAGATTCCTTTTTAGTATCTGTGAATTGACATGACTTTCTTGGGAAAGATTGCCGAATGGTTTCCATTGCTTTCTCCAAAGATTCCTTTTTTTTATTATCTGTGAATTGACATGACTTTTTTAGTATCTTGGGAAAGGTTTCTTGAAAAGGTTTCCCATTGCCTTCTCTAAAGATTCCTTTTTTTATTATCTGTGAATTGACATGGCTTTCTTGGGAAAGATAGTGAATGGTTATAAGTTGCTTTCTCCAAAGATTCCTTTTTTTATTATCTGTGAATTGACATGACTTTCTTGGGAAAGATAGTGAAATGGTTTTATTGCTTTCTCCAAAGATTCCTTTTTTTTATTATCTGTGAATTGACATGACTTTTTGGGAAAGATAGCCGGAATGGTTTCCCAATGCCTTTCTCTCAAAGATTCCTTTTTTTAGTATCTGTGAATTGACATGACTTTCTTGGGAAAGATAGCCGAATGGTTATAAGTTGCTTTCTCCAAAGATTCCTTTTTAGTATCTGTGAATTGACATGGCTTTCTTGGAAAGGTTGCCGAATGGTTATAAGTTGCTTTTCTCCAAAGATTCCTTTTTTAGTATCTGTGAATTGACATGACTTCTTGGGAAAATGGTTTCCCATTGCCGAATGGTTTTTTTTATATCTGTGAATTGTTGCTTTCTCCAAAGATTCCTTTTTTTTATTATCTGTTTTTATTGAATTGACATGACTTTCTTGGGAAAGATAGCCGAATGGTTATAAGTTGCTTTCTCCAAAGATTCCTTTTTTTTATTATCTGTGAATTGACATGACTTTCTTGGGAAAGATTGCCGAATGGTTTCCAAGTTGCTTTCTCTAAAGATTCCTTTTTTTATTATCTGTGAATTGACATGACTTTCTTGGGAAAGATGGAAAAAGATTCCTTTTTTTAGTATCTGTGAATTG
Organism: Acanthosepion pharaonis; assembly: GCA_903632075.3. Taxonomy (NCBI): domain Eukaryota; kingdom Metazoa; phylum Mollusca; class Cephalopoda; order Sepiida; family Sepiidae; genus Acanthosepion; species Acanthosepion pharaonis. The sequence continues at coordinate 15,605 of CAHIKZ030004472.1, read as the reverse complement.
ACATGGCTTTCTTGGGAAAGGTTGCCGAATGGTTATAATTGCTTTCTCAAAGATTCCTTTTTTTTATTATCTGTGAATTGACATGACTTTCTTGGGAAAGATAGTGAATGGTTTCCATTGCCTTCTCCAAAGATTCCTTTTTTTATTATCTGTGAATTGACATGACTTCTTTGGGAAAGATAGTGAATGGTTTCCCAGTTGCCTTCTCCAAAGATTCCTTTTTTTTATTATCTGTGAATTGACATGACTTTCTTGGGAAAGATAGTGAATGGTTTCCCATTGCTTTCTCTAAAGATTCCTTTTTTTTATTATCTGTGAATTGCCACATGATGGTTTCTTCTTTCCTTTTTATTATCTGGGAAAGATAGTGAATGGTTTCCCATTGCTTTCTCTAAAGATTCCTTTTTTTATTATCTGTGAATTGACATGACTTTCTTGGGAAAGATAGTGAATGGTTTCCCATTGCCTTCTCCAAAGATTCCTTTTTTTATTATCTGTGAATTGACATGACTTTCTTGGGAAAGATAGTGAATGGTTTCCCATTGCCTTCTCCAACAGATTCCTTTTTTATTATCTGTGAATTGCCATGACTTCTTGGGAAAGATGTGAATGGTTTTCCCATTGCTTTCTCCAAAGATTCCTTTTTTTATTATCTGTGAATTGACATGACTTTCTTGGGAAAGATAGTGAATGGTTTCCCATTGCTTTCTCCACAGATTCCTTTTCTTTATTATCTGTGAATTGACATGACTTTCTTGGGAAAGATAGTGAATGGTTTCCCATTGCTTTCTCCAAAGATTCCTTTTTTTATTATCTGTGAATTGACATGACTTTCTTGGGAAAGATAGTGAATGGTTTCCCATTGCCTTCTCAAAAGATTCCTTTTTATTATCTGTGAATTGACATGACTTTGAAAGATTTTTGGTTTCCAATTCCTTTTTTAGTATCTGTGAATTGACATGCCGAAATGGTTTCCCATTGCCTTCTCTACAAAGATTCCTTTTTTATTATCTGTGAATTGACATGACTTTCTTGGGAAAGATAGTGGATGGTTTCCCATTGCCTTCTCTAAAGATTCCCTTTCTTTATTATCTGTGAATTGACATGACTTCTTGGGAAAGATAGTGAATGGTTTCCCAAGTTGCTTTCTCTAAAGATTCCTTTTTATCTGTGAATTATCTGTGAATTTTCCCATTGCCTTCATGATTCTTTCTTGGGAAAGATAGTGAATGGTTTCCATTGCTTTCTCTACAGATTCCTTTTTTTTATTATCTGTGAATTGACATGACTTTCTTGGGAAAGATAGTGAATGGTTTCCCATTGCCTTCTCTAAAGATTCCTTTTTTTATTATCTGTGAATTGACATGACTTCTTGGGAAAGATAGTGCCGAATGGTTTCCCATTGCCTTCTCTACAGATTCCTTTTTTTATTATCTGTGAATTGACATGACTTTCTTGGGAAAGATAGTGAATGGTTTCCAGTTGCCTTCTCCAAAGATTCCTTTTTTTATATCTGTGAATTGACATGGCTTTCTTGGGAAAGATAGTCCGAATGGTTTCCATTGCTTTCTCTAAAGATTCCTTTTTATTATCTGTGAATTGTCATGACTTTCTTGGGAAAGATAGTGAATGGTTTCCCATTGCTTTCTCTAAAGATTCCTTTTTTTATTATCTGTGAATTGACATGACTTTCTTGGGAAAGATAGTGAATGGTTTCCCATTGCCTTCTCTACAGATTCCTTTTTTTTATTATCTGTGAATTGCCATGACTTCTTGGGAAAGATAGTGAATGGTTTCCCATTGCCTTCTCTAAAGATTCCTTTTTTTTATTATCTGTGAATTGACATGACTTCTTGGGAAAGATAGTGAATGGTTTCCCATTGCTTTCTCTACAGATTCCTTTTTTTTATTATCTGTGAATTGACATGACTTCTTGGGAAAGATAGTGAATGGTTTCCATTGCCTTCTCTACAGATTCCTTTTTTTATTATCTGTGAATTGACATGACTTTCTTGGGAAAGATAGTGGTTTCCAATGGTTTCCTGTGAATATTTGCCTTTCTCCAAAGATTCCTTTTTTTATTATCTGTGAATTGTCATGACTTCTTGGGAAAGATAGTGGAATGGTTTCCATTGCACAGATTCCTTTCCTTTCTCCAAAGATTCCTTTTTGAAGTGGTTATTATCTGTGAATTGTCATGACTTCTTGGGAAAGATAGTGAAGTGGTTTCCCATTGCCTTCTCTACAGATTCCTTTTCTTTATTATCTGTGAATTGTCATGACTTCTTGGGAAAGATAGTGAAGTGGTTTCCATTGCTTTCTCTACAGATTCCTTTTTTTTATTATCTGTGAATTGTCATGACTTCTTGGGAAAGATAGTGAATGGTTTCCCATTTGCCTTCTCTAAAGATTCCTTTTTATTATCTGTGAATTGACATGACTTCTTGGGAAAGATAGTGAATGGTTTCCATTGCCTTCTCTACAGATTCCTTTTCTTTATTATCTGTGAATTGCCATGACTTTTTTTAGTATTGGGAAGATAGTGAAAGTGGTTTCCCATTGCCTTCTCCAAAGATTCCTTTTTTTATTATCTGTGAATTGCCATGACTTTCTTGGGAAAGATAGTGATGTGTTTCCATTGCCTTCTCTACAGATTCCTTTTCTTTATTATCTGTGAATTGCCATGACTTCTTGGGAAAGATAGTGAATGGTTTCCATTTGCCTTTTCTCTACAGATTCCTTTTTTTTATTATCTGTGAATTGTCATGACTTCTTGGGAAAGATAGTGAAGTGGTTTCCCATTGCCTTCTCTACAGATTCCTTTTCTTTATTATCTGTGAATTGTCATGACTTCTTGGGAAAGATAGTGAAGTGGTTTCCCATTGCCTTCTCTACAGATTCCTTTTTTTTATTATCTGTGAATTGTCATGACTTCTTGGGAAAGATAGTGAATGGTTTCCCATTGCCTTTCTCTACAGATTCCTTTTCTTTATTATCTGTGAATTGTCATGACTTTTGTCATGACTTGGGAAAGATAGTGAAGTGGTTTCCCATTGCCTTCTCTACAGATTCCTTTTTCTTTATTATCTGTGAATTGTCATGACTTCTTGGGAAAGATAGTGAATGGTTTCCCATTGCCTTCTCTACAGATTCCTTTTTTTTATTTTATTATCTGTGAATTGCCATGACTTCTTGGGAAAGATTCCTTTTTTTAGTATCTGTGAATTGTGGTTTCCCATTGGTTTCTCTACAAAAAAAGATTCCTTTTTTTTTTTTTATCTGTGAATTGCCATGACTTCTTGGGAAAGATGGTTTCCCATTGTTTCTCCATTGCTGTGAATTGACTGGCTTTCAGGAAAGATCCTTTTCTTTTTCTAAGATTTATATCTGTGAATTGCCATGACTTCTTGGGAAAGATAGTGAAGTGGTTTCCCATTGCCTTCTCTACAGATTCCTTTTCTTTATTATCTGTGAATTGCCATGACTTCTTGGGAAAGATAGTGAAGTGGTTTCCATTGCCTTCTCTACAGATTCCTTTTCTTTATTATCTGTGAATTGTCATGACTTCTTGGGAAAGATAGTGAAGATAGTTTCCCATTGTTTCCCATTGCCTTCTCTACAGGAAAGATTCCTTTTCTTTATTCCTTTTCTTTTATTATCTGTGAATTGTCATGACTTCTTGGGAAAGATAGTGAAGTGGTTTCCCATTGCCTTTCTCTACAGATTCCTTTTTTTATTATCTGTGAATTGCCATGACTTCTTGGGAAAGATAGTGAATGGTTTCCAGTTGCCTTCTCTATTTCCTCTTTTTCTTTATTATCTGTGAATTGCCATGACTTCTTGGGAAAGATAGTGAAGTGGTTTCCATTGCCTTCTCTACAGATTCCTTTTTTTTTTATGAATTGTCATGACTTTCTTGGGAAAGATAGTGAATGGTTTCCATTGCTTTCTCCAAAGATTCCTTTTCTTTATAGTGAATTGGTTTCCCATTGCCGAATGGTTTTCAGATTCCTTCTTTTTTTTTTTATTATCTGTGAATTGCCATGACTTCTTGGGAAAGATAGTGAAGTGGTTTCCCATTGCCTTCTCTACAGATTCCTTTTTTTTATATCTGTGAATTGCCATGACTTCTTGGGAAAGATAGTGAAATGGTTTCCCATTGCCTTCTCTACAGATTCCTTTTTTTATTATCTTTATTATCTGTGAAAGATTGCCATGACTTCTTGGGAAAGATTCCTTTTTTTATTATCTGTGAATTGTGGTTTCCCATTGCCTTCTCTACAGATTCCTTTTTCTTTTTTATCTGTGAATTGTCATGACTTCTTGGGAAAGATAGTGAATGGTTTCCCATTGCCTTCTCTACAGATTCCTTTTTTTTTTATTATCTGTGAATTGCCATGACTTTCTTGGGAAAGATAGTTGAAGTGGTTTCCCATTGCCTTCTCTACAGATTCCTTTTTTTTTATTATCTGTGAATTGCCATGACTTCTTGGGAAAGATAGTGAAGTTCCTTTCTTTATTATCTGTTTTTGACTCTACAGATTCCTTTTTTCCTTTTATTATCTGTGAATTGTCATGACTTCTTGGGAAAGATAGTGTTCCTTTTGTGGTTTCCCATTGCCTTCTGGTTAGATTCCTTTTTCTTTTATTATCTGTGAATTGCCATGACTTCTTGGGAAAGATAGTGAAGTGGTTTCCCATTGCCTTCTCTACAGATTCCTTTTTTTATTATCTGTGAATTGCCATGACTTTTCTTGGGAAAGATAGTGAAGTGGTTTCCCATTGCCTTTCTCTAAGATTCCTTTTTTTATTATCTGTGAATTGCCATGACTTCTTGGGAAAGATTGTGAATCTCTGTGGTTTCCCATTGCCTTCTCCACAGATTCCTTTTTTTTTATTATCTGTGAATTGTCATGACTTCTTGGGAAAGATAGTGAATGGTTTCCCATTGTTCTCTACAGATTTTTCATTATTATCTTGAATTGCCATCTTCTTGGAAAGATTTTGAAGTTATTTCTCTCAGATGTTTTTCTTTAATCTGTGAATTGCCATGACTTCTTGGGAAAGATAGTGAAGTGGTTTCCCATTGCTTCTTACAGGAAATTATCTGTGAATTGTCATGAGTAGGAATGGTTTCCATTTGCCTTCTCTACAGATTCCTTTTCTTTATTATCTGTGAATTGCCATGACTTCTTGGGAAAGATAGTGAAGTGGTTTCCCATTGCCTTCTCTACAGATTCCTTTTTTTTATTATCTGTGAATTGTCATGACTTCTTGGGAAAGATAGTGAAGTGGTTTCCCATTGCCTTCTCTACAGATTCCTTTTTTTATTATCTGTGAATTGACATGACTTTCTTGGGAAAGATAGTGAAGTGGTTTCCCATTGCCTTCTCTACAGATTCCTTTTTTTTATTATCTGTGAATTGTCATGACTTCTTGGGAAAGATAGTGAAGTGGTTTCCCATTGCCTTCTCTAAAGATTCCTTTTTTTATTATCTGTGAATTGCCATGACTTCTTGGGAAAGATAGTGAATGGTTTCCCATTGCCTTCTCTACAGATTCCTTTTCTTTATTATCTGTGAATTGTCATGACTTCTTGGGAAAGATAGTGAAGTGGTTTCCATTTGCCTTTCTCCACAGATTCCTTTTTTTATTATCTGTGAATTGCCATGACTTTCTTGGGAAAGATTGCTGTGAAGTGGTTTCCCATTGCCTTCTCTACAGATTCCTTTTTTTTATTATCTGTGAATTGCCATGACTTCTTGGGAAAGGTTTCAGTTGCTTTCTCTAAAGATTCCTTTTTTTCCCAAATTGACATGACTTTCTTGGGAAAGATTCCTTTTTTTTCCATTATCTCTTATCTGTGAATTGATGACTTCTCTTGGGAAAGATAGTGAATGGTTTCCCATTGCCTTCTCTACAGATTCCTTTTCTTTATTATCTGTGAATTGTCATGACTTTTTTGGGAAAGATAGTGAATGGTTTCCATTGCCTTCTCTACAGATTCCTTTTTTTTATTATCTGTGAATTGCCATGACTTCTTGGGAAAGATAGTTGAAGTGGTTTCCCATTGCCTTCTCTACAGATTCCTTTTTTTTATTATCTGTGAATTGTCATGACTTCTTGGGAAAGATAGTGAAGTGGTTTCCCATTGCCTTCTCTACAGATTCCTTTTTTTTATTATCTGTGAATTGTCATGACTTCTTGGAAAGATAGATAGAAGTGGTTTCCCATTGCCTTCTCTACAGATTTTTTTTTATTATCTGTGAATTGCCATGACTTCTTGGGAAAGATAGTGAAGTGGTTTCCCATTGCCTTCTCTACAGATTCCTTTTTTTTATTATCTGTGAATTGTCATGACTTCTTGGGAAAGATAGTGAAGTGGTTTCCCATTGCCTTTCTCTACAGATTCCTTTTTTTTATTATCTGTGAATTGTCATGACTTCTTGGGAAAGATAGTGAAGTGGTTTCCCATTGCCTTCTCTACAGATTCCTTTTTTTTATTATCTGTGAATTGCCATGACTTCTTGGGAAAGATAGTGAAGTGGTTTCCCATTTGCCTTCTCTACAGATTCCTTTTTTTTATTATCTGTGAATTGCCATGACTTCTTGGGAAAGATAGTGAAGTGGTTTCCCATTGCCTTCTCTACAGATTCCTTTTTTTATTATCTGTGAATTGCCATGACTTCTTGGGAAAGATAGTGAATGGTTTCCATTTTCCCATTGCCTTCTCTACAGATTCCTTTTCTTTATTATCTGTGAATTGCCATGACTTTTTGGGAAAGATAGTGAAGTGGTTTCCATTGCCTTCTCTACAGATTCCTTTTTTTATTATCTGTGAATTGCCATGACTTCTTGGGAAAGATAGTGAAGTGGTTTCCCATTGCCTTTCTCTACAGATTCCTTTTTTTATTATCTGTGAATTGTCATGACTTCTTGGGAAAGATAGTGAAGTGGTTTCCATTGCCTTCTCTACAGATTCCTTTTTTTATTATCTGTGAATTGACATGACTTCTTGGGAAAGATAGTGAAGTGGTTTCCCATTGCCTTCTCTACAGATTCCTTTTCTTTATTATCTGTGAATTGCCATGACTTCTTGGGAAAGATAGTGAAGTGGTTTCCCATTGCCTTCTCTACAGATTCCTTTTTTTATTATCTGTGAATTGCCATGACTTCTTGGGAAAGATAGTGAATGGTTTCCCATTGCCTTCTCCAAAGATTCCTTTTTTTATTATCTGTGAATTGACATGAGGAAAGATAGTCCTGGTTTCATTGCTTTCTCATCCTTTTTTTATTATCTGTGAATTGACATGACTTTCTTGGGAAAGATAGTGAAGTGGTTTCCCATTGCCTTCTCTACAGATTCCTTTTTTTATTATCTGTGAATTGACATGACTTTTTGGGAAAGGATAACAATGGTTTCCCATTGCTTTCTACAAATTCCTTTTTATTATCTGTGAATTGTCATGACTTCTTGGGAAAGATAGTGAAGTGGTTTCCCATTGCCTTCTCTACAGATTCCTTTTTCTTTATTATCTGTGAATTGTCATGACTTTCTTTTTTTTTAAGATAGTGGTTTCCCATTGCCTTCTCTACAGATTCCTTTCCCATTGCCTTTCTTCTACAGATTCCTTTTTTTATTATCTGTGAATTGCCATGACTTCTTGGGAAAGATAGTGAAGTGGTTTCCCATTGCCTTCTCTACAGATTCCTTTTTTTATTATCTGTGAATTGCCATGACTTTCTTGGGAAAGATAGTGAAGTGGTTTCCATTGCCTTCTCTACAGATTCCTTTTTTTATTATCTGTGAATTGCCATGACTTCTTGGGAAAGATAGTGAAGTGGTTTCCAGTTGCCTTCTCTACAGATTCCTTTTTTTATTATCTGTGAATTGCCATGACTTTTTGGGAAAGATAGTGAAGTGGTTTCCATTTGCCTTCTCTACAGATTCCTTTTTTTATTATCTGTGAATTGCCATGACTTCTTGGGAAAGATAGTGAAGTGGTTTCCCATTGCCTTCTCTACAGATTCCTTTTTTTATTATCTGTGAATTGCCATGACTTTTTGGGAAAGATAGTGAAGTGGTTTCCCATTGCCTTCTCTACAGATTCCTTTTTTTATTATCTGTGAATTGCCATGACTTTCTTGGGAAAGATAGTGAAGTGGTTTCCCATTGCCTTCTCTTTTCCAGATTCCTTTTTAGTTTTATTATCAATTGCCAAAGATTCCTTTTTTTATTATCTGTGAATTGCCATGACTTCTTGGGAAAGATAGTGAATGGTTTCCAGTTGCCTTTCTCTACAGATTCCTTTTTTTTTATTATCTGTGAATTGCCATGACTTCTTGGGAAAGATAGTGAAGTGGTTTCCCATTGCCTTCTCTACAGATTCCTTTTTTTATTATCTGTGAATTGCCATGACTTCTTGGGAAAGATAGTGAATGGTTTCCCATTGCCTTCTCTACAGATTCCTTTTTTTATTATCTGTGAATTGCCATGACTTCTTGGGAAAGATAGTGAAGTGGTTTCCCATTGCCTTCTCCACAGATTCCTTTTTTTATTATCTGTGAATTGCCATGACTTTTTGGGAAAGATAGTGAAGTGGTTTCCATTTGCCTTTCTCCACATTCCTTTTTTTCCTTTTCTTTTGGGATCTGTGTTTCCCATTGCCAGATTCCTTTTTTTATTATCTGGGAATTGCCATAGTGAAGGTTTCCCATGGTTTTTCTTTATTGCCTTCTCTACAGATTCCTTTTTTTTCCTTTTTTTATTATCTGTGAATTGCCATGACTTCTTGGGAAAGATAGTGAATGGTTTCCCATTTGGTTCCAAAGATTCCTTTTTTTTATTATCTGTGAATTGCCATGACTTCTTGGGAAAATGGTGAAGGTTTCCAGTTGCTTTCTAAAGATTCCTTTTTTTTATTATCTGTGAATTGCCATGACTTCTTGGGAAAGATAGTGAAGTGGTTTCCCATTGCCTTCTCTACAGATTCCTTTTTTTTATTATCTGTGAATTGCCATGACTTCTTTTGGAAAGATAGTGAAGTGGTTTCCATTGCCTTCTCCACAGATTCCTTTTTCTTTATTATCTGTGAATTGCCATGACTTTCTTGGGAAAGATGGGAAAGATAGTGAAGTGGTTTTTTTTATTATCTGTGAATTGCATTTCTCTTGAGATTCCTTTTTTTATGGTTATCTGTTGCCTTGAAGATTCCTTTTTTATTATCTGATAGTGGATGGTTTCCCATTGCCTTCTCCAAAGATTTCTTTTTTTCTATTATCTTCCTTTTTTATTATCATGAATTTTGACTTGGGAAAGATAGTGAAATGGTTTCCAGTTGCCTTCTCTACAGATTCCTTTTTTTATTATCTGTGAATTGCCATGACTTCTTGGGAAAGATAGTGAAGTGGTTTCCAGTTGCCTTCTACAGATTCCTTTTTTATTATTATCTGTGAATTGCCATGACTTCTTGGGAAAGATAGTGAAGTGGTTTCCAGTTGCCTTTCTCCAATTCCTTTTTTTTATTATCTGTGAATTGCCATGACTTTTGGGAAAGATAGTGAATGGTTTCCCCATTTTCCTTCTCCAAAGATTTTTTTATTATCTGTTATTATCATGTTTCTTGGGAATTGAAGTGGTTTCCATTGACTTTTTTTGGAAATGATTTCTTGGGAAAGATAGCCGAATGGTTTCCATTGCCTTCTCTACAGATTCCTTTTCTTTATTATCTGTGAATTGCCATGACTTCTTGGGAAAGATAGTGAAGTGGTTTCCCATTGCCTTCTCTCAGATTCCTTTTTTTATTATCTGTGAATTGCCATGACTTCTTGGGAAAGATAGTGAAGTGGTTTCCAGTTGCTTTTCCAAAGATTCCTTTTTCTTTATTATCTGTGAATTGAAACATGATTTCTTTTTTTTTTATCTTTAGTATCTGTGAATTGCCATGACTTTCTTGGGAAAGATAGTGAATGGTTTCCCAGTTGCCTTCTCCAAAGATTCCTTTTTTTTATTATCTGTGAATTGTCATGACTTCTTGGGAAAGATAGTGAATGGTTTCCCATTGCCTTCTCCAAAGATTCCTTTTTTTATTATCTGTGAATTGCCATGACTTTCTTGGAAAGATAGTGAATGGTTTCCATTGCCTTCTCTACAGATTCCTTTTCTTTATTATCTGTGAATTGACATGACTTTTTGGGAAAGATAGTGAATGGTTTCCCATTGCCTTTCTCCAAAGATTCCTTTTTTTTCTGTGATTATCTGTGAATTGAATTGTCATGACTTCTTTTCCATTGCCTTCTCTAGATTCCTTTTTTAGTATCTGTGAATTGTGGTTTTTGGGAAAGATAGCCATTGCCTTTCTCTACAAGATTCCTTTTTTTATTATCTGTGAATTGCCATGACTTCTTGGGAAAGATAGTGGAATGGTTTCCATTTGCTTCTCCAAAGATTCCTTTTTTTATTATCTGTGAATTGCCATGACTTTCTTGGGAAAGATAGTGGAATGGTTTCCAGTTGCTTTCTCCAAAGATTCCTTTTTTTTTATTATCTGTGAATTGCCATGACTTTCTTGGGAAAGATAGTGAATGGTTTCCAGTTGCCTTCTCCAAGATTCCTTTTTATTATCTGTGAATTGCCATGACTTTCTTGGGAAAGATAGTGAAATGGTTTCCAGTTGCTTTCTCCAAAGATTCCTTTTTTTATTATCTGTGAATTGACATGACTTTCTTGGGAAAGATAGTGGAATGGTTTCCAGTTGCCTTCTCCACAGATTCCTTTTTTTATTATCTGTGAATTGACATGACTTTCTTGGGAAAGATAGTGAATGGTTTCCCATTTGCCTTCTCCACAGATTCCTTTTTTTTTGATTATCTGTGAATTGCCATGACTTTTTCCTTTTCTTTATTATCTGTGAGATAGTGGAAGATGGTTTTTCCCATTGCCTTCTCTAAAAGATTCCTTTTTTTATTATCTGTGAATTGCCATGACTTTCTTGGGAAAGATAGTGAATGGTTTCCAGTTGCCTTCTCTAAAGATTCCTTTTCTTTTTTTGATTATCTGTTGGAATTGCCATTTTTTTGGGAAAGATATCTGAATGGTTTCCATTTGCCTTCTCTACAGATTCCTTTTTTTTTTTATTATCTGTGAATTGCCATGACTTCTTGGGAAAGATAGTGAAGTGGTTTCCCATTTGCCTTCTCCAAAGATTCCTTTTTTTATTATCTGTGAATTGCCATGACTTTCTTGGGAAAGATAGTGAATGGTTTCCATTGCCTTCTCTACAGATTCCTTTTTTTATTATCTGTGAATTGCCATGACTTTCTTGGGAAAGATAGTGAAATGGTTTCCCATTGCCTTCTCCAAAGATTCCTTTTTAGTATCTGTGAATTGACATGACTTCTTGGGAAAGATAGTGAAGTGGTTTCCCATTGCTTTCTCTAAAGATTCCTTTTTCTGTGTTATTATTAATGTGAATTGCCATGACTTTTTTATTTGGGAAAGATAGTGAAGTGGTTTCCCATTGCCTTCTCTACAGATTCCTTTTTTTTTATTATCTGTGAATTGCCATGACTTTTTGGGAAAGATAGTGGAATGGTTTCCCATTTCCTTCTCTAAAGATTCCTTTTTTTATTATCTGTGAATTGCCATGACTTTCTTGGGAAAGATAGTGAGTGGTTTCCAGTTGCCTTCTCCACAGATTCCTTTTTTTATTATCTGTGAATTGCCATGACTTTCTTGGGAAAGATAGTGGAATGGTTTCTCATTTGCTTTCTCTAAAGATTCCTTTTTTTATTATCTGTGAATTGACATGGCTTTCTTGGGAAAGATAGTGAATGGTTTCCATTGCCTTCTCCAAAGATTCCTTTTTTATTATCTGTGAATTGACATGACTTTCTTGGGAAAGATAGTGAATTGGTTTCCCATTGCCTTCTCTCAACAGATTTTTTTTTTTATTATCTGTGAATTGCCATGACTTCTTGAATTGGGAAAGATTATCTGTGAATTGCCATGACTTCTTGGGAAAGATAGTTGGTTTCCATTTGCTTTCTCAACAGATTCCTTTTTTTTTTATCTGTGAATTGCCATGACTTTCTTGGGAAAGATAGTGAATGGTTTTCCATTGCCTTCTCCAAAGATTCCTTTTTTTTATTATCTGTGAATTGACATGACTTCTTTGGAAAGATAGTGGAATGGTTTCCCAGTTTTTTCCTTCTCTGTGAAGATTCCTTTTTCTTTATTATCTGTGAATTGACATGTGAATTTTCTTGGGAAAGATAGTGAAATGGTTTCCATTTGCTTTCTCTACAGATTCCTTTTTTTTATTATCTGTGAATTGCCATGACTTCTTGGGAAAGATAGTGGAGTGGTTTCCCATTTCCTTCTCAAAAGATTCCTTTTTTTTATTATCTGTGAATTTCTTGTTGAAAGATTGGGAAAGATATTAAAGTTGCTTTCTCCAAAGATTCCTTTTTTATTATCTGTTGATTGCCATGACTTTTGGGAAAGATAGTGAAATGGTTTCCATTGCCTTCTTTCCTTTTTTTTATTATCTGTGAATTGACATGACTTCTTGGGAAAGATAGTGGAGTGGTTTCCCATTTTTAGCTCTAAAGATTCCACTTTATTATCTCCTTTTCATTTTGGGAAATTATCTGTGATTCCATCTTTATTATCTTTTTCATGAAATTGAGAACAATTAGATAGTGGAAGTGGTTTCCCATTGCCTTCCCTACAGGTTCCTTTTTCTTTATTATCCGTGAATTGCCATGACTTCTTGGGAAAGATAGTGGATTGGTTTCCCATTGCCTTTTCTACAGATTCCTTTTCTTTATTATCTGTGAATTGCCATGACTTCTTGCGAAAGATAGTGGAGTGGTTTCCCATTGCCTTTTCTTTATATGACTTCTTGGGAAAGATTCCTTTTCCTTTTCTTTTTATTATCTGTGAAAAGACATGACTTCTTCTCTACAATTCCTTTTTTTATTATCTGGAATGGTTTCCATTGAAGTGGTTCTCCATTGCCTTCTCCAAAGATTCCTTTCTTTATTATCTGTGAATAGACATTTGGGAAATGTATTGGTATAGGTTTCCCATTGCCTCCATCATCTAAGTTTTTTTCTTTATTATCTGTGAATTGCCATGACTTATTGGGAAAGATAGTGCAGTGGTTTCCGTCGTCTTCTCCACATATTTCAATCACCTTAAGAAGGCCGGTTCTTTCAACTACCGAAACTTTGTGATAATTGCAATGAAGATGAGGATAATGGTCCGAATCATGTAAATAATGCAAGTAATCATATTACCTAATCTCAGAGATATAGGCAGATATTAACAGTGTTTTGTATCCCATCTCAAATGTGAATATCTTCCAAATTCTTACTTTCCTGTCAACAAAATTAAATGCAATGTCAATTGTCATCTTCTGTTGTTTATAATGTTTGCAGTCTTTTTCTCTTCAATAACGTTTCTCTGGCTCACTCTTGCGTCTTAAGTGGATTTATCTCCTTGCTTTCATTAAATGAGTAAGAAAATATATTTATGTATGAAAAATTATCTCGTATTCGCATGGGATTTTTTAACATAACGTTAAAATATTTGTAGTTACAAAGATATTAAGACTTTTGTTTTAGGTAACAACTCGATTTCTTATGCGGCTTGTCACTTTGATTTAATAAATGGCACTGGTCAACGAGATTATTGGTGCTCCCGCCAAAAAAAACACGTTTTTAGTTAAGTTGTTGGTGATGCTTCCAAAAAATCTATCTTAGTTTTTCATGGTTAACTACATTTTTTTAATACTAACATTGCTCATTTTGAAAAAAAAATAGTTAATAAAGGTCGTAAAATCCATCAATTTTCAGGTACTACGAGCAATTTATATCAGCTGCCTGAAATAAATTATTTTTAGAAACAAAAGTGTTTTTTGTTTCAAAATTTAGAAATACATACCGATTTATCGCGAAAATTAAAAAAAAAAACTGATAAATTTTATCAGTAATACATTTGTGTAAACCCGATAATTACAGTTGCATCAAAAATGAAAGCGTAAAATGTTCTGTGTCTGTCTATAAAGGCATTAGTTAGATCCACTGACAACATCCCAAAGAATGTTAGTTCAATACCCGGTTAAGGCAGTGGAGAACTTTCAGAGGGAAATTAGCAGGAGATAACTGATAACTGACATCCATTAAACATGGCACGTGGAACTAGAACAGTCTACACCAGTGAGCGACATAAAGGGTTCAGTTCGACATTCCAACCACCTGAAGAAGGCCGGAGCGTACAACGGCCGAAACGTTTATTAATAAATATGGCGACAAAGATGAGGACGATAGTCCGAATAATGTAAAAAATGTAAAATCTTCTGTTTTACATTCATAAATTTATCAATCACATTTATCCTTCAAATAAAAACCAAGCACATTGAGAGCCTTTTGTTTTCGCAATTGGAAAGATACTCCAAAACAGACATCCCAATTGATGCAAAGATATTCCACTGTACATGATACTGCTGGAGTATTAAAAGGGACTTAAATAACATTGAACATGACAGACAATCAAGAAAAGAAACATTTTAACCATAGTAAATATGTTCAAAAAGGTTTTATTTATGCTCTTAGTTTATTAATGATTTGATGAAAATAACTTGTTAGTCTTGGTATTGTGTTATTTTTAAAGACTTAGGGTCAGATTGTTATTGCAAAATAGTATTTCTCAATAAGCAGATCAATATTTGTTGGTTTAAATACGAAATAAGAGGGTTCCACGATTTTATTTGAAGATATTGCCATCGCTGAGTATCATATATACAGAAAACAAATGAAAAAATGCTTTTTTTTCCCTAAAAATGAAGAGCATTTCTGTTTGAAAAACGATAAGAAAGACCAAGAAAAAAAAGGGGAAAATTTTCAGATTCAGCGCCCTCAAATTACATTTAAAAAAAAAAATGTTTGGTGTCTTGAAACCATTTTCAATTTTTTTGACCAGAGTGAATCGTTTTAAAACGCAAGAACTCGATCATTGTCCTCAACTAATCCTTATTTTTACGCTATCTCTGCTGACTCAATTTGAGCCGATATTTTTCTCTTTTTTTTTCAATCTTATCTCTCTTTCCTTTCCTTATTTTCATTTGTGAATATCCCCCCTTTTATAGACTGTTCAGTTGTTCACTGATGTTCGTAGAGCCACGACGTGTATTGGAACAAGATGGTCTGTACTGGTCGGTAAATATAAGTGGAAGAAATAGAGATGAGGTTAAAAACGGAAAAAAAAAGAAAGGAAAAGAATGTTTGGTTTCGCTTGTGTAGGCGGAAAAACGTGTAAAAAAATAGAAGACGTCTGATTGGCTTGGAAGGCGGGAAAGAAAGAAAAGAATCATTGATGGCTGCCCTCATTCCAAAACGATTGCGCCAAATTAAAAATATCTGATTGAATTCTTCACTTTCACAATACAATAATGAAAAAAAAGAAAAATAACGAAGAATGAAAGAAAAGAAGAATAATTTAAATTCTGGTGGGTGAGTTGTTTGTAAGGGAATGAAAGAAATGAATAAAAAAAAACGAAAAGAAGAAAAGAAAAGAAAGAAAGAAAGAAAGAAAGAAAATG